>JAOVYX010000578.1:0-13498 GCA_035668315.1 Drosera spatulata
TGGGATTTTCTCTTTAGTTTTGTACGAGGCCCGTTCAAGCTGTCACATTCGCTTGGACTTCGAACTTTGCAAGCGCGGCTCGAGATTTCCTTCGTAACGAACCCGATCCACGTTTCGCCTTTGGTCACCATCAAACCAAGGCTTCGTTTATCATTCCAACGCCCAAGCAAACCCACAAGCTTCGCACTTAGCATGGGGGGTGATCATATAAACATTTGCTTAGCTTGGTCTTAGGACACCTCTCCCCCCCATAGTCCCCTATTGAATTGGAAAGACTTATGGGGCTTTTATTTCGATGGATTTAGGATTATTGTTTCTGAACTAAAAGTAAGTTTAATCATGAACTATGTGTAATGTTATATTCATGATTTGTTATCAAAATACAAATACAGTGTTTCAATCATTAATCAAAGATGATGTTAAAATAAAAATGACCTAAAACTAATTCTATATTTGGAACCAAAAATAAGTGTAAATATCTTTTCCACATCATAAATTATGATTATTTCTTAAGTTTTTTTACCTGTTAGAAATTATGAAGGTTATAAATTTCAGTAAATTCTCCCAGGTTATATCTTTTACAAAATAATTCCCATTTGATACAACCCGAAAAAATATTTCTCATTTCATACATCCCCTTTAATACACAATCCTCTTGTAACGTCCCGGCCAAATCCTTGCTACCGGGTCGTCACCAAGAACCGCTCGTCAGGCTGACAAATGGCCGTACAGACCAACACTAGTCCTTTCAATGCGCTTGGCCCTCACTCGCGCACACCCTGAGAAACTTCCCAGAAGGTCACCCATCCCAGCATTGCTCCGTGTTAAGCACGCTTAACTGCGGAGTTCTAAAGTGATGTGCTATCGAAAAGGAAGGTGCACCTTTAATATACCCCCTTTAATACACAATCCTCTTGTAAAGCCCCAGCCAAATCCTTACTACCGGGTCGTCACCAAGAACCGCTCGTCAGGCTGACAACTGGCCCTACAAGCCAACACTAGTCCTTTCAGTGCGCTTTGGGCTGACTCGCGTACACCCTGAGAAACTTCCCCAGGAGGTCACCCATCCCAGCATTGCTCCGTGTTAAGCACGTTTAACTGCGGAGTTCTAAAGTGATGAGTTATCGAAAAGGAAGGTACACCTTGTTGGCATAGGCAGTACTATCATACCATTTAAGCATTTCCTTGAGATATTACACCTCTTCTCCTTCGTCTCCTCTGCACCACCTCTCTCCGCCTCCTCTCCATTGGGACAAATTATTCGATTTGAAATGACTAATCAAATCCCAGCTTGGCTTTGCCTCTGCACATCCTCCTCCTAGGGTTCCATCAAATTCCCCCAATTCGAGTCAATTGAATCCCATTCGATTTGGATTTTTAACTTGATTTGAGTTTATTGATATTGTAATGATTACCAGAGTCTTGTCTTCTAGCATCAGGAGGATCTTTATGTGTAGCTGTGACGGTTAGAGGAAGATGGAAAGCAACATCAACCCCAGATTTTGCTTGTCCATCACCTCTAGGCTGATCTGTCTCTTTCATGGATTTTCTTCGAGAGAATGTTCTTGATAATGATTTTTACTACTCAATCGCATGCTTCTTAGTAGCATCTTTCGCAAACTTCCATACCTGACGTGCTTGAATAGTTTTTTTTTTTTCGCACTCTTAGCTGCAGCTTCTCTGGATTTCGCTTTCTTCTCGGATGGAGAAAACTTGATCATAACAATTGTAAAATGAACAGGCGCCCTGTTTCAAAAAAATACAGACGCCCTGTTTCAATTTGAACAGACGCCCTGTTTCAGATTGAACAGGCGCACTATTTGTAACAGTGCAGACCCACTGTTTCAGTTTGAACAGACTCACTGTTTGTAACAGTGCAGATGCACTGTTTGTAACAGTGCAGATGCACTGTTTGTATGAGAATGTGGGATGTTGATGATTGGGTGGATCGCTGCTTTAGGTTGTCGATGGTGGCGAGAGAAGAAGAGAAGGAGCTGCGTGTGGTCTATCTTACGCGCGATTTGCTGTGACTGTTCAGGGAAGAATGAAAGTTAGGGTGGTAGAAGGACGATGATGAGCTCGTGGTGGTAAGGTGGCTGGATCAGGCCTGATGGTGTTCAAGAGAAGATGATGCTGTTGATGGTGTTATGGCCATGGGTTTTGGTTTTGAGAGTTGAGGAGATGATGATGTTTAATGTTTATGATGTTTAATATGTTGATGATGAAAAGGAAGAGGAATTTGGCTAAAGGGACTTTGGCTTGGTGGGGGTGGCGGAGAGTAAATTGGAGATGGTGATGATTGTGAGGAAATCGACGACGGTGATTGAGGAGAATAATGGGATGGATTGTTAAAACTTAAAATTATATGTAATGGGAATTTTTTTTTTTTTGTATGTGTTGGAAAATAATTTGGATTTTTTTTATATTTTTGGGAATTCTCCCAATAAATTTACTTATTTAATAAAAGAAATTATAAAATAGACTTGGAAAAATTAGTAGAATATAAGAAAAAAAATTCGATGAAAAAACATTGGTTATAATTTCGAAAATTTTATAATCTGTACAAAATTTTGAAGAGAAATTTATAGAAAATAGCACATACATCTAAATTCTACTTAGATAAACGAAAAAGACGAGATCGAGATAAAACTTACTCAAATGGAATCATTTAGAGATAAAATAGAACTAAATGTTAGAGTGAAAGTTCTATAATTGATGTTGGTTTTTGTTGTCAAATTATAACAATAGATACACTTATTTTAACATCAAGGTTGGACATGTTGTATGCGATTTTCTATGATTTTCAATTGTATTCTTATGGATACATTGTGAGGACATTGAGAGTTAGTTTCTTTGTTTCATAACAATAAGATCGTTTAGATCTCTCACTCCTTTGACCTTGTTTATGAAAGAATATTGGGGTTGTTGTCATTGTATCTGACTCTTCTCTTCATACAAACTTGATTGTTTTTGTTGAGAATATGCATGAGTTGTATTCAATAATTTAAAAAATTCAAAAATGAAAAATATATTGTATGAACAACTCGTAATCTATATAATTCCTCAGTAAAATCGTGAATTTTTATGTTATACATGAGCTTGATGAATTTGTAACTATTCCAATATAAGTTTATACAGTATATAATTAGACTGTTTGATTTGGACATTAGCTGATTTTTACATTAACTGAAAAGAGAGGAGTACACTTTTAATACCAACCATTGATCTTCAAATCCAATGATTTATCCACATATAAGGTCGCTAGTCACAAATTCATTTTTTCTGTATATATTCACACCCAAAGCAAATAGGAATGGATCTATCTTCAATTGAGATCTTTTAATCTTGATTGATCAATTTTTCAAGTGACAATTACCAATAGATCATCTTTTTGAAACTTATTTATCAAAAAATCACCCATAAGTTTTTAATTATCATTTGGTTTTTTTTTTCTTTTTTCAAAAACAGACAATCATCAATCCATTCCTTTTTTTCATCACCCCTAAATATTTGATTTGATATGATAACTGATTGGTAAAAACTTATTGATAAATAAATTCCAAAAATTAACCTATTGGTAATTCTCTCATTTTTCATTCGTTAGTTCTAATTAAATTTTAATAAATTTATTAAAAAAATAGACGTTAAATAATCAAATCAAAAGAAAAAACATAATTGAATAAAATTTATTGATTAATCGATACATTTGGTTGAATTTTAATAGGTAAATATTTGATTCAAATATCTATCAAATTTATGATTGATATTAAATATCAATTTTAAGAATCAATGAAAATAAACGAAGAGGTAATAATATTTCATTTATAATAACTTTGATAAGTAAGATTATATCTTTTAATACTACTTCATCACTATTATATCAATTAAAAAATTTATATCATATCTATATCTTTTATCGTACAGCCAATATGTTTTTTTTAATATGTCTCGTACATTACTGCATAGATGGATAGACTAGTATATATATATATATATATACTGTAATTTGAAAGTTTAAATAAATTGGTTTAAATTGGTTTTATGGGTGGATCCCCTTTTCCTTATATGTATATAAGAAGTTTTTATGTAGTAAAAGATAGCTAGTATCGTGATGCAACGTCCAAAAAATATCATTTCATAATTGAAATGATATAAATTATGTTTGTGATGTTTAGTAAATCAACCTAAAAAAAAAATAAAAATCCATGACATCCAAGATAAAAGTGATTATGTGGTTTTCAATTTGTTGTGATAATTTTCATTTCGTTCAACGTTTTTCGTTAATCATTTTTTTGGTAAACAATTATAAAGAGAAAAGAAAAACAAAAATGGCACAAAAAAAAAAACACAAATTCTTGTCTACCTTTTGCAACACAAAAGATAACCTATAACCCATATATATATATATATAGACTTGATGGGGTTAAAGACCCTTTAATTAATTGGTCAAAACAATCAATCCGGATTATTGATTCAAAAAAAGTGATGAATCTTACCATTCAATTTTTATTAACTAAAAGATAAAAAAGATAGTTAAGAAAATCAATGACCAACATTAGTTTTCTTTGATCAATTAGTTAAAGGATCTTTAACCCCTTTTACTATATATATATATGGGTTTTGTGATTATGTTGTAAGCAATAGTCTATTGATTGCTGTAAAGCATCAACCATCACATATTTTCAACAATTCAAACCTTTTAAAAAGAATTCAAAAATCTTTTATTTGCAAGAGATAATATTATAACAGTTAGTTGAATTTTATTTGCAAGCACAATCTTTTCTCCTATAATATATGCGCTACTTAAGCTACAGCTACCGTGGGACGGTGACCAATGAAATTCGGCCTAGATGGCTTCTGACTCCTCCATTCATGAATAGTAATGTCTCCATAATGTTACACACATGGGTTACTATTGGGTGCGAGGGACAGTCGCCAACGTATATCCCCCCCCAACCCATTACTTTCGCCAATTTGTGCAAGAAAGAAAAAGGTCACAGATGATGTTCAGACAATTATTATTTTTTTCATTTCACATAAAATATGATAATTTGATTTGATATAATTATTAAAAAAATTATTAATTTTATATAATTTTATCTTAATGTTTTTATGAATAGGAGAAAAAAATATAAGTGAATAAAAAAATGATATAAAATAAAAATATTTTAAAATTAAATTATATAAAAATATTATAATTTATATAAAAAAAGACGCGGAGAAATCATGGTATTTTGTCTTGGTTTGAAGACAAGACTTGAGAGTTTGCACTATTATATTTGGGGGTTTTGCTAATATTCGAGTCCAGGAGTTGGAAGGGTTTTGCACAATCAATCGTACTTGGAAGGGCCGATGGTTGTTCCTGGGTGGTTGGTCCGCAGTTGCTGCGTTTGGAAAGCTGTTTTGGGTTGGTTTTTAAGTTGGTTGTAATATTCGTTTCTCTAATACTTCCAGTAGCTATATTTATCATGTTTCGGGGTTACAAAATGTACTTTGTAATGCAATTATGGGGGAAAAAAACCCATAGATTTGTGTATTCCATTTGTCCCATAATAGATGAGACATCTTAACAATATCAATACTCAATACATATTTTGTTATGTAATCCTCGTCGTATTAAAATGCATAACTAACATTTAATATTTAATGTTTGATCATGATAAAGTTTTTCAAAAAATAACGTATGATGGTCCACAATATCGATCAAAGTTTATCTCGTCATAACTTATATATATCCGATTTAAAAAATACAATCATTTTGAGACAAAGATAATAAATACTGTACATGCATAGGTCCTTTCATGTGTAAACTATCATTTAATGCCTTTTTTCAAGTTTATTTGCCAAGTAGTCATATCAATTATAAAAATTATCAAAATGTC
Source organism: Drosera spatulata (assembly GCA_035668315.1). Classification (NCBI taxonomy): domain Eukaryota; kingdom Viridiplantae; phylum Streptophyta; class Magnoliopsida; order Caryophyllales; family Droseraceae; genus Drosera; species Drosera spatulata. The sequence continues at coordinate 5,883 of JAOVYX010000578.1, forward strand.
ATATTTTCAAAACAAAAAGATTTACCTCTCCTTTTGGTTCGATTGGTGTATGATAGTTAGGATTTGCCGTTAACAATGAACACACTATTGTAACAATGTAAACGGATAAGGACAAGAGTTATCTAAGAGTAATGATGGAAAATCGAGATTATTGTTTTCCTTTATTTGGTAGCAATTAATGGAAGTCTATATTTTTGTTTCCTAAACCAAAATTAGAACAAGAATTTTGATTCCAAAGCTATTGATAATACAAACCTTTGCTATGATTTTTTTTGATCAAATTAACTATGATTTATTGATAAATAAAATTAGGTTTATGAATATATGGATAATTGTCTCTTCTTTGATTCAAGTAAAATCTCTCGACGGAGAGAGCATTAACTTCTTCCTTCCCGAACCAACTTGCACACTCGAAAAATGTCTCACTCCTCCAGCACTTTCCATTCTCCACTCCGTCTGCATCCCACCCCTCACCACTCACATTCACCCATCACTGGACCCCAAACCCCAACCTCCTTCCCCGGCCCATCACTCTCACGGCCCACAAGCCCAAATCCCCCGGCATTTAAACGCCCCACTCACCGCCCACCACTCTCCTCCTCACCACACCAATGGCTCCGTACATTCTCCTCCTCCTCTTCATCACAGTCCCTTCCCTTTGTTCGGGCGACTTGGCTCAGGACAAGCAGGAATGCGGGCCCCAGCTCATAGGCCTGTCCCCGTGCCTCGCGTACGCCAAGACCGGGTCCACCGCCAAGGCCCCGGCCGCCGACTGCTGCGGCGGGGTGAAGCAAGTGCTGGTGTCGAGCATGAAGTGTGTGTGCTTGCTGGCCAAGTATAAGGATGATAAGTCGCTTGGATTGGATGTCGATATTGATAGGGCTCTTGGACTGCCCGCTGCGTGTCATGCCACTGCTAATATATCGCAGTGTAGTGGTGCGAGAAATAGAAACAGTCTCTTTATTATTGTTCCTGATATAAATATAACTAAACATGTGTCTGAACGGATTATCTGGTTGCTGTTTTTGGCAGCGCTTCTGCATTTGGCTCCGAACTCGTCGTTGGCGAAGGTGTTCGATGGTTTTGCGAAGAAGGTTGCGGCCGGAACCACCAGTTCCCACAGCAGTACTAGCAGCAGCACCACTGCTACCAGTAGTTCACCGGGAAGTGAGTATAACTTCTGTTTCATAATGAATGTTACTTGTCTCGTCCGATATTGTTTTGTTTGATTGAGACGTGTCGAGACAAATTTGATTGTTTGACGAGACCATTGAACAACAATATAGTTTCAGGAGTATTTCAATATTTGTTCATAGTTTGCCTTTTTTTTTTTTGGTATTTTATATTCTGTTTATCCCAAATTCTTTTTCTTACATTTTGTTTTTTTTTGAATTTTTATACAATATATAACATTTTTTATATTGTATCCTAAAAAACCATACAGTAAATTCACGGGAGCAAAATATAACAGATTTTTTAAAGTGGTATTTTTTCATAGTTTGTTTGGTTTTTTTTTTTTTTTCGCACTACTATCTTGAGAAAAAACTTTGATTTAAATGGAGCAACTTATATTCACCGAATTCTATGCATTATCCTGGGTTAAAATAGAAATCAATTTTGTTGGTATTCCTTTTGTCACAACAGAAATTGAAGCCAGTTGATCTGACACGATGAATTATATGCGTTAATTTTTAATATAAACATTAAATTATTTTTGTTTTTTGTGAGTGAGAGGGATGAGAATAAAAAAAAAGAAGAAAAAATAATAGGATCATTTGATATGATATAAAAATAAAACGTTTGGATGTTTTAATAATTTTATAGTGAAAAAATTTTCAAATATGATAATATTATAATTTAATTGAGACGATCTAAGTTTAAAAAGTATTGTAATTTTATTGATACGAAGTTATGTATTTTTTTTCTTCCAGCATTTGGATGTGAATTGAATAGTACTCTCCTGTCCCATGATAAAACAACAAGCAAACGATTTGTTTTTTGTTATTCTTTTCATCCAAAAAAATTATAATCGATTGATTTGATTCGGTTATTTTTCGTTCAAAGAAATTATAATTGATTGATTTGATACGGATATTTATGTGCGTTGTTGAATCTAGGAGGAAAGATCATTTTGCTCCGGGGAGTGTGCGTGTGAGGGAGAAGTTGAGAAAAAAAGAAAGAGAAACGACGATATGGTGATTGATGTGATATAAAATAAGGATAAATTGATATTTTTGTATGAAAATTGATAAATAAGAAAAGTATTATAATTTGAATAAAAAGATTAAAAAATTATAATTTGAATAAAACGAATAGAGTATTATTATTATTTTTTCAGATTCATTTTAACATTGAATTATATAAAAATGTCATGCAAAAGTTATTGGTATTTCACGAAAGTTTATAAAAAAATATAAAAAGGAAAAAAAAAGACTGTAATTGCTGTCAAGTTTGCTGCACCTTCTTTCCTCATCTTACAAAAATCAAGATTTTTAAAATTTTTAAATTTTAAAATATGAAAATTATTTTTGAAATTTGTAAAAACTATAGTTTCTGTTGGCGGTAGTGGCTGCGTTTCCCAAATCCCATAAAAAAATGCGCGTCAAAGTAAATTATGGAGGTGTAGCTAGCTTTAAATAAGGAGTATGATAAACGCATTTATTGTGCTCTTTTGTTTGGTAAAGTTTGGCTTTAATTAATTTTTTTTGGACTTCAAAAGAGAATACTAGTATTCATGAGCAATTTGTAAAAGGGATGGGCCTAGATACACAAATTTTGATCTTTTTTTTCTGAAAAGGAATTTTGGACTATTCTTTATAAAACTCAAACTGCGTGGTTGCTCATTGACTCTCTTAGCGTAAGTTCTATGTAAGGTCTCAGGATCCTTCATTGTGTGTATTGTTAGTGGACAGGTCAACCTTATAGTTTCTGTATTTCATGAATTCAAGACTGATTTTCCGTTTATTTTGTGGAAAAAAAGTTGTTGGTACAAGCAGCAGCGGCACCAGCATCAGCAGCGGGGCGACGCCAGCGACAAAGAACGACGCTGGAAAAGGAAGAACATGGCTCGCAGCTCGACAGATGGCTTACGGGATCGTGTTGAGTTTGATGGTTTACAACTACATTGGATACGATTCATGGAACTTCAATTATGTTTAATGTTTGTACTAGAAGCATATATGTAGATCAGGCCTTTGTATTGCGAGCATAATTGAATGTTGTCGTTCTCAATGTCAATTGGTTGATGTCACAGTTGGTTTGATTACTTAATCTTCCTTCCTAAGATACGTATTTCAAATATTTTTTACGATGTCGATTGACTGTTTATAATGTCAATAGTTGCAGACCAATATATGTTGATTATCAAGATATTGAAACTGTCAAAACAATTTTCTTATTTGCATTAATCAGTGTAGTTGTTTTCTTTTCCATTTTGGTACTACAAGACGGTCCACAGAGATGAGTGTAGTTGAGCCAAATTAATTGCTTCTTTTTGGTAAAAGTTGATCATCTAGTCATTTATGCTGGTGTTGATTGATGTATACAAAAGCATTGAATCCACGCATTTATCTTGGAATAGTATTATTATTCCAATAGAATTAATGAGTACAGTTGGTTAGTAGTACTATATCATGAAAGCATCCTTTCCTATTGCAATTACTCTCCTGTAGAACATCTTATCTCCATATGTTGTTGCATGATAGTTGTCAATGGATGTTAATACCTTAACGGGTTTTTGTCATCAATTTAAATTTTTGGTAGAATTCATTTCTTGATATGATATCAAACAGATTGTGACAAAAAATCATGAGTTTGATCTCAACCTTCCGTAATTTATTGACATTATGTGATTTATCATGTGGATCATATTTATAATGATTAATGCTATTCACATTTCATATCCCTATGCGATTTCGTGTGGGGGGGAATGTTGCAATATTCATTAATAGGTCTTCTATCATCAGTTCGAATTTCTCATAAAACTATTTCCTCAACAATAAAAACTAGCTAGCAAACTCTTATGACATAAACGGTTTAACAACGAAGGATGAAGCGTTGAGATTGTCAACTATTTTTTTTCCCCGGCAAATGAGCGCGACACTAAGTCAGTACGGGGGTTCTGCTAGCGGAGGCTCACGGGCAACGCCCCCGAAAGATTACCGGGATATCTAATATGATTTGAACCCATGTTTTTATTATTATATGAAGAAAATGACATAAAGGAGTAGAAAGTCAAACGTTTTAAACATGAACCGTGCATATGACACATGACCGTGCATTATGACTTTCTGGAGGTACTGGGCACGGGTTGGGGTGGTGCCTGTTGCTACATCAGAGGCGCTACGCATGAGCATGCGGACGTATTAGAGATTTTTATGCAGAATATGAAAGTTCGTGATTGTATAAAGAACAAACTAGAGAAAGAGAAGGGGGGAGAGGGTGAATAGACTATTCTAAAAATTTCTTCGTCTAAAAGTTATCTACGTAGCAAAAAATGATAATCTTAATACATCTGATCATATAAGCAACTCTGATCTTAATAAGACATTCACACTTAAGATTCCAACAGTTGATGATCAATCTATCAACTAACTAACAATCTAACAACTAAACAGATTCCTGATCTAAAGATAATGTTTGATCAAGAATTTTTATCCAATTCAACTATCAAACAGATAATCATGGAATGTATAATTTTCCCTGTTAGATCAATGATCAAACTATGACTTAATCAAGATTCTTATTATCAGAGTTTTGATTTCAATCAGACGAGCAAGTGAACAAAGAATGAATCAACGAAGATGAAAGAAAAAATGAAGTACACACAATTCATTATGGTTCAGACTCAAATCAATATTAATTAACTGATTTGAACTTACTATACTCTTCTTCCTATTAGCTGTATACTAATCAAGAAGGGAATCCACTAGATTATCTCGGATCACAGTTCAACAGATTGAGAAGGTTGACGAAGATTGTGAGATTGCTTTGCAAGTTAGAAATACTCTCAAGTTGATAGTGCAATCGTTCTCACAAGCTGATTGAAGATTTAAAGGAAGGAGTTCACTACTCTACCTCAAGAAAACAAAGGTGCAGCAAAGTCCTCAAGAAATCTGTACAAAATTCTAGGTTCTTGACTTAACAAGTTGTAGACTTACAAGGAGTTTCTTTGTAAGCCAAAATAAAAAGATACTGAACTTACCTCTTGATTTAACTACACTGATCACCAAGGAAAGAATGGATTATGCCTTTGTTGATCATTGACAAAGATTGTTTAAACCAATATAAATCATTGTGTCCTTTATTACTTTGTATTTCTTACATCAGAACTGTTAGAATAAAACTTGGACACAAAGAGATAAAGTTTGAAGAATTCAATTCTCAGCCGTAAGTCTACAATAGACTCAGTGCATATTAGTCAAGACAAGGTTACGTTCAGTTAACAAAGAAATTTTTAAATAGCCTATTCACCTTTCTCCCCCACCCCATCCCCCTCCTAGACTATTTATTATAACTATGAGAATTACACCGTGTTGATATATGTTCGCGTGAAGAAGGACGTTAGCATTCATGTGCACAAGATGAGGGCTGTGCATCATGCCGCAAAGACTATGCATCTTGGAGAGGTGGAGGTCCTTAGCATGGCCTGGGACAGGCCGTGCGTAGGTAGGGGCGCGCGGGCCGTGCCTTGGGCCTTTACTAGAAGATTAGATTTATTTAATTTTTTTTAATACATCTATAAATATAACCCATGTAATCAGTTTCGACGTGGTTAAGAATTGAGTTATGATCTAATACAATACACTTTATAATTCTCTCTTCACATAATGTTTCCTTTGTGGTGTTGTGTCGTGCGTTTTTCTCTCGGCACTCGAGTTTCCCACATTAAATTGTGTGTTATGCGTTGATATTTCTCTCGATTTAGTATCTTTGATCTTTTGATTTAGAATCTTGAAATGGTACATGACTCATCAATCAAGTCACACGGCTGCTTAGTCTAAACTACTAATGTGTATCAAGGTGACGAGGCTGTGATGCACTTTCCCAACTCAACCAAGTGACAAAAGTTCGATCATTTTGATGAAAATTCCATCCACCACTTATCCCTGTCAAAAATTGTAATATAATTTTTTTTGATAAAAAATGTAAAGAATTAGTTGTGAAATTCACGGTTACAATTTGATTCAAGATTGTAGTTCATGATGCCAACCATTCCACTTTTTTTATAATAATAATAACTACCCAGTTATCTCGTCAAAGACAGGGTCTAGGGATGGCGCAATGTACGTAGTCTTATACCTGTTGCGAACAATAGAGAGACTATTTTTTAATATCCTCACAGAAATGAACACATCTGAAAATCACACACTACAAAAATCCAGTCTATTTGTGACAGTCATTTCCGTCGCAAATAGCGATTAGTGACAAACTTACGACTGGAACTGACTGTCACAAAAAACTTAGTCGCTAGCTAATTTAGCGACAGAATACAAGAAATTCGTCGCTAATCTGCTATAGAATCGTCTCTAATTAACGACAGACTAGTCGTATACATAGGGATCAAAAGAGAAAACACGAGCACACATCTCATCACCGTTATATATAGGGTTCGGATCATCATAATCAACCCTATTCTTCAAGAATCCGGTTCTATTGGCTCAAAACGGATGTTCATGAGACCAAAAACGACGATGACAGTCAACCATGTCTGCTTTCTACCATTTTTCAGAGTGAAGGATTTAGTATGCTCCATACAATAAGGACATGTCAATCTTCCAATAGTGCTCCATCCAGAAAGCATTCCATACGTCAGAAAATCACTAACAGTTCATAACAATCCTGTCCTCATTTGAAAGGTCTGTCTCATAGAAACATCATAAGTGGGCTCACCAAAGTTTCATAGATGAGTCAACTCTTCGATCAAAAGCTGCAAGTAAACATCCAATTTTCCCTTCAACTTTTCGGCCCTGGAATGATCATGAAAAGCATAATATATGGAGTTTTCATGCATAGCCCCGATGGAAGATTATACGGAGTCAACATCACATGCCAGCACGATTACTCAGCCCCGCACTTTCCGAAAGGAGCAAACCCATTAGTGCATAGACCCAAACGAACGTTTTGAGGTTCAGCAGAGAATCAAGAAAACTCCTTATCCAAATGCTTTCAAGCTTCACTGTTCGAGGGATGCGACATACCATCATCAAAGCTTCGGTTACTGGCATGCCAAGACATCGCCTTAGCTGTGCTCTTGGTTGCATACACATGCTGCAACCTCAAGGTAAGGGGGAAGTACCGCAGCACTTTATGAGCAACGCGCTTCTTGCCTCGACGATTATCCTTGTACCTTCATGCCCCACAGTTAACACACATCTTCAAATTCTCTACATCTGTAATACCCCGAAATTTGGATATTAAATATATACAAATATATATATAACGCTATTTAAGAATACGAACGACATAACGAATACGTAACGTTATATTGGTATAACGTATGTGTTTAACAAATACACGTGTTAAATATAATGTACGTGTGACGTTATAACGTAACGTTATATAAATCGTAACGTTATGAAACAGATTTCTCCACGTGGGCCCCACCAGCCCACGCG
>JAOVYX010000579.1:0-13497 GCA_035668315.1 Drosera spatulata
ATTTGGGTTTCATTAGTTTGCTTGATGGTTAGGGTTGTTCATCGGAATTTTGATACTTTTATTCATGTGCAATAGGAAATTAACTACGTTCGTGTTGTTAGTAGTGGCTATTGGGATATTGCCGTGTGTTATGATGCAAGAGAAGGTGTCGATGTGAAGTAGGAAGTTTCGAAAGATTCTATAAATATATTGGGCCGATGATGCGGATATAAAGTGTGTACGATGGACTGGTCTCTCTTACAGTTGATTACTCTCCAAATGATGTTCTGTATGGGAAACAATTGTGTAAAAAATGCTCAGATTGGTATTGCTGATATAGGAAGATGGCAAGTGAGAGTGATCCATAAAGCTCAAGGGCTAGACTAAGTCGATCCATGGCTCAATAGAAAAATTAAAAAAAAAAAATCTTTGTTTTCGGCCCATTGGGTTCGAAGTATGAAAAAGTGAGATGTTAAGTATTGTGTATCCTGTGTCAATAAAATTACAGTTGAGCTGTTCAATCGCCAATACCTTAGAGTCTCAGTCCCATTGTAATTTGATATAGCTGTAAAGTGATGTTGAGAAATGGGAGAGGTGCAAGCCTAGCGGGGGACGAGGAAGGCCAAAGAAGTGTTCGGTTGAGTTAGAACTAGACTTATGACGCATGAAGGCATAGACATGACATTATCGTATAATGTGGCCAGGTCCACTGGTATGATGACTTTGTTGGCGGTGGTATTATATTAGGTTTATTCGATAACATGCTAATGCAAGAGATCCCACTATACTTTCCGTCTTTCCCCTTTTTCGCAGGTTAAATTAACTGTTGTGATTTGTGAATCTGTCGTTACAGATGGAAAGAAACTTATCCTCGCTAACTTTCAGTGGATCAATTCCTGAAGCAATCACTGAAGCCAGAAGACAGAAGAAACTTTTTGTGGTTTATATATCAGGTACATGAATATTAACCTTCTTTATACCCCTTACTCCATTGGCCAATTAAAGGGGTATGATGGTGGTGGATATGCATGTAGAACATAACCATCGTTTAATTGTTGGCCATGTATATGTTACTGTTGGTCTTACATTTCACCTCCCTGATTAATATGCAAGGGCATTTGTCATGACTCACGCGTCTCATATTGTTTCAGGCAAAAACACAGAGTCGGCCGAGCTAGAGCACTCAACGTGGACAGATTTGAATGTACCCTTCAGCATAGTTTTGTTTGTTCAAGAATATATTCTTGTTTTAACTTTTGGAATATTATTTTCTAATGAGTCATTTGTTGTTCAGGTTGGTGACTGTATAGTCAAATATTGTATTTTACTGCACATTTTGGAAGGGAGCACTGATGATGCCAATTTCTCTGCAATATGTATCCTTTTTCCCAATGAACTCTTTTATCCCTTTATTTAAGCTGCTTGACAAAGTTCTAAGAACCTTTACCTTTGTCAAACAAGGCAAAGGAATGTCTGTTCTCATGCACCATTCTGCACTGTTGTTGTGATCCTGTGCACCTTTTTGTGGTCATGGCTTCATATTGCAAATGTATGTCTTTGATTGAAGTTTCTCACAGGTCGGATTTGATAATAATGCATGTCGATGAGAATCATGTGAATGTGATTCTCAGCTCATTTGCTTGAATCTGGTCCAACTGTTTTTCTCCTTTCTCTCACTTATTCCAAATTGTTTTCTGATATCAGCATGTATAGATCCACATACTTTTGCCCCTTGCATAGCAGTTATTGGTTACATTGGGGTGCGATTATGGCAACATGGTATGATATCTTTTTTCTGAACCTGGCGCTCAAGCTTTTTCTAATTGCTTTTTATCTTTCATTTTCTTTTTACTCATCAAAACCTCTAATAGTTTGCTATGTTTATCCAATCTAACTGCATATGACTTTTGAGTAACATTATTAGTCTTGCACGGAAGGATCGGTCAGTGCTGAGGTTGTGGTTTCCAACATACAGAAAGCTTGGCTGAGTATTCAGATCCAGGTTGGCCTGTTTCTCTCTCAATTCAGATGATACTGTTTTCTTCGGCCATTGTTACACCATTTTCCCGGACCTTATAGTTCTGTAGGGCGGGAACAGTCTGGTTGATTTAGCAGCTTTTGGGAGAATCCTTTTATTCTTGGTGGATTTCTAATCCAAAGGAAGCATTTGTTATATATGGTTAGAACTTAGTTTTGGAGTTGACACAGATGGCAATTTGCCTGCCTTATCTTGAAGGAAACAGCTGCCAGTGTCTTCACTGCTACACTTTCTTCAGGGAACCCTGGTGCGTCTGATAACCCTGGTCCTTCCGATCTTCCAACCTCAAATTTGCATGAAGATTCTTCTAGCTCAAATGCAGTAGGTCCTTATGACACAAATAGCACATCCTCATACACTGAACTGGTGACCCCTTCTCAAACGCTAGAGAAAGATATAGGTCACGAACATGCAGTGCAGGTGAGTAGATTTGCTTGCATATAATTTCCTTGCTTGCTTGCATATGCATGACCCAATGGTCAAAGGCTTTCGCTTATAGGAGGCACCTGGTAATAAAAAAGGATTTTGATGCTCGACAAAATTTTTTATTCGAGCAAGAGAAACTGTTTCCATCAAGTCTCAGACCCTAACCAATACATGCTTGATATGAGACAAACCAAACTCATTCCCATGTGAAATTGTAGTAGTCTCAATATACTGTTTCCTTCAAGACTGGGACCCTGACTAGTGCATCCTAGATATGTGTCAAACTCAGCTTGTTCCTCTGTTTGTGACATTGTAGTTGCTTTCTTGATATGCCGCTGACTTCTGCATCTATACAGGAGACAATCGCTGCTCCGAGTGGCTGTGGTTACACAGCGAATGTCAACCAAGATGAGTCAAAGGCTATTCCTGGCTGGCATGCAGATCCTGTGAGTGAAACAGGTGGAGCAGAGAACACTCCATTACCTGTAACATCAGATGGTGATGCTTCTTGCGCTTCAATTGACAGAACTGTGGAATCTCCTGCTCAGAGACTTGAAACGAGGGTCGATTATCCTGAAACTTCCTCTGAAGGGACTTCACGGCTGGAATCTCAGGATGCACGAGTGGGTACTCAGGATGGGATTTCCATGGGGATGGAACAAAAAGACTATAATTTGCATTTGAAAGATGCATCTCCATCTGATATCTGTTTGAATATCCGGCTTCCAAATGGTGCTAATCTTCAGGCTACGTTCCCCAAACCAGTTCCCTTAGGTTGGTGAAGGACTTTGTGGATAGAAACCGAACAGATGGTGCTAGCACTTATGAACTTACGATTCCTTACCCAAGAAAGGCCTTCCGGAATACAGGTATGCAGTTTTATGGTGAACAATAACTCAAGATTACTATGCTACTTCTTTTGGGATGATTGTTTGCTATTTGATACCCTAGGTTACTGCAGTTTGGCCATTCTTGGTTAAAGATTCCCTGCCCTGTTTTCCTGTTTCTAGGCAATAAATTCAAGTACTGGAGAACTTTTGGTTTCTTCCTTTTATTCAAAGTAAAGAAAGCAAACTCGAAAGCAAGAAACCAAGTGGTTTTCATTGTGTTTACATTTTGATGGAACATGTACGCTGGGAATTCTGTTGATTGCATCAAATGATGTCAGCCAGTTATATCACCTATGGCAACCTCACCAGCAGTCGCCCCTCCCTTTGTTGGGGGAAGGTCCTATGTCAGCTTCCACAGCTCTAATATTTTCGTTGCCGCTCCGACACCGTCCGTCTGCCATCATTTTATGTGCTGGCAGCCATCCATGCCTGCTCTCGAGACCACGAACACTTCTATGTATTAAGTTTTTGTTTTGTGTTAATTATTATCTGTTTTTGGTGTCGATTTCCAATATTTTCAACTTCAATATTAATTTGTTAGTGATTTAATATGGGTAGTTCTGCAATTCTTCCATGTGTGCGGATCTGGAGCGATCGTTGGTGGAACTTGGCCTGACTGACAGACAAGCATTGATAGTTGTTCCTCTTCGGCAACCTGTGAATCAAACTGATAGATCTTTTCGCAATCCCACTTCCGCGGCTTCAGATCCTCCAACTCAGGGAGGCGAGGGGTACTTCAGTTTTGTGAAAAGGGTCCTCTCTTATGTGAATCCTTTTCTTATCTTGGTAGTACCCGAGCCTCTACATCTGGTAATGACTCAGGAACCAGGACACTCGTTTTCTTGTGCACTTGTTGTTCATGGTTCATTCACTTTTATTCCAATATATTTCTCTTCATGGATTTTTTTTTCCTTTTAAGAATGTTCCAATTTTATGGAACATTATTGTTCATGAGGTGCAAGTAGATGATGAATTTGGACTTCCAGTTTAATTATTGTCATCCGTTAATGTCTAGCTCTTCTACTGCTCGTGACATGGGTTTCCGGTATCATTTGATGTTTTAGGTCACAGTGCTACAAGTCGAAACATTCCACAGAGGCTCAATACCAGAAATTCACAAAACTGCTCTTGCGATGAGGAGTACTGCTCTTGCAAGACAAAAACCTGCCACTGGGTTCGGGAGCAACATCCATACCTTGAAACATGATGAAGATGAGGCCCCTTTTGGTGATGGAAACGCTTTCTGGAACGGAAACTCTACGCAATTTGGAGGCAATGACGATAGCAGATAGGGTCTCCGTCACGTGACTCGTGGTTGTATCTCCTGTATAATTAACTGCAGACTTGCCCTGATAGAGAACAATATCAAGATGGTCATACTACAGAGGAGTATATATCTTTGTAGATTTAAATTTTTATTTCCTGATGCTGGAGTTCTTGTTTTCTTTTTCGTGGTCTCATGGCTACCTGATTGTGGATGTAAGTGTACATGGTGTTATTTGCATTTTGTGTGTGGATGTTGTGTAAGAACTTTTCTCCTGTTGCAAGTGAAATTTGTTTGTTGAACACAACTGAACTCTGTTTTGTTGTTTTGTTCTTAGTCTTGGTTGATGATAAACATTGGATAGTTCTCTTGTTTTATGAAATCCGTGGCTGCACTTGAACTCTCGGTTCTTCCATGGAAACAGCGGCAAATAGAATGATCGAAGAGGACTCTGCGAATCTTGTGCAACGAATGCTTCACAATGCTGTTTTAACATGGGCTGTGTTGATACAAGGCGCTGTGTTTGTACAAGGTGGTGCTGATGGTGTGAAGGAAATTCTGTGCTCGAGGACGAACCATAATCCATTTTTTTAAGTAAAATAATCATATTTTATTATCATTTTCTTTAAATTATCGTTTATTTTGTCAAAAATATAAATGAATTAAATAAGAATCGAAGATATTATTAAAGTATTGTAATTATATTATTAAAATTAAAGAAGATATGGATCATAGGAATTATTTTATTGCATAAATAAAAATTTAAGGAATTAATTTAAAATTATAAAAATTTGGAAAACTTATTTGAAATGAACGAAGATTTGAGACATTTATATAACAAAAACCTTTGACAAAATTACATATATTGTTTGAAGGAAGCTCGTTACATATATGTCGTGACAAAATGTGATTAATGTATTCCCTCCGTACTAAAATAATTGAAACGTTATACAATAATTGTATTATTTATTACTTATTTTAATAAATTATTTTTTATTATTAAATGATATGATACAAATATCATTTTTTTCATAATTATAATTCATAATATATATTATATTATATTTTACGATAGATTTATAAAATTTTTATCTCATAAATTATTCATAATATTATATTTATTTTACTTACGCGGACGAGAAGTATGCAACCTGTTTTTTGTTTTTTTTGGGACCAAGGCGTTTTGTTCTTGGATCACATTTCTTTTCACTCGATCAGATTATGCGATATAAACCCTAGCAAAGCCCCGTCAGAGTTTCTTCCTCCTTCAACTGCGTCGATTCATTCTCTTTTCATCTCTCTCTCTCTCTCTCTCTCAAATTCTCTCAACTCTCTGCAACACACACCAATGGAAGAACCCTCCAATCCCCTCGCCACCACCGCTGCAAACCCAACAACCCTTCCCATCTCCGACACCACCCAAACCCTCTCCACTCCTCATCTTCATCATTCGCAGCAGCACCACACCGACGATTCGAGTCAGCGAGTCCAAGAAACCGAACCCTATTCGGAGATGAAGACAAAGGAAGAAGAGGAGACTGGGCTCGATTCCTCGATGATAAAGCCGCCGATTGTGTCTGCTGTGAAAGAATCTCAGGTTGAGGAGGGATTGGAGTCATTGGGAGACGTGGGGATGGAAGAAAACGGGGGATTCGAGGTGGAGTTTCAAAAGGGTGGCTTTTGTGGGTCTGATTCTTTGATGGGTGTACAAGAAATGGGGGTATTTGAGGTGGGATTTCAAGATGGTGGTTATGGGTGTGATTCTTTGATGCCTACTCGAGAAATTGGGGCATTTGAGGTGGGATTTCGAGGGGGTGGTTGTGGGTGTGATTCTTTGATGGGGATGAAAGGGAATGAGGTGCTTGTTGTGGGATTCCAAAAGGGTGGTGGTTGTGGGTCTGATTCTAAAATGGCTACTCAAGAATCTGGGGAAGTTGGGCTGGGAATCCAAGAGGGTAGTTCTGGTGCTGATTCTTCAATGGTGATGCAAGAATCTGGGGAAGTTGAGTTGGGATTCCAAGAGGGTGGTTCTTCTGGTTTTGGTTCTTCAATGATGATGCAAGAATCTGGGATAGTTGAGTTGGGATTCGAAGTGAGTGATTCTGGTTCTGATTCTTCATTGGGTGTGCAAGAAACTGGGGATTCTGAGGTGGGATTCCAAGTGGGTGGTTGTGGGACTCGGTGTGATTCTTCAATGGTGATGCAAGAAAATGGGGGATTCGAGTTGGGATTACAAGAGGGTGGTTCTGGTTCTTCTCATTCTTCACTAGGTATGCAAGAATCTGGGGAAATCGAGTTGGGATTCCAGGAGCGTAGTTCTCGTTCTGACTCTTCGATGGGTGTGCAAGAAACTGTGGAATTTGAGTTTCGTGAGGGTAGTTCTAGTTCTGATTCTTCATTGGGTGTGCCAGAGATCGAGAATTTGGAACTGGGTTGTTCCCAATTTGGTTTCGAAAATGTGGGATTCGAAAATGGTTGTTCTGGTTTGGGAGTTCTTGGTGGTGAGATTGATGTGGGATTGACCACTTCTCGTGGTGACTGTGGTGGGTTTCTTGTTGGTGGGGAGTTGGAGAAGAGGGTTGGAGATGATGAGGTGGGTATGATATGTGGGGTGATCAGGGAGAGTGATGGATATAATGTAGCGAAAAGGAGTGTTGTTGGTGGACCTTTGATTTGTTCGATCAAGATTGAGATGGTTGATGGTACGGCGGTGATTGATGTCTCCAAGATGATGGAGGATGGAAAGGAGAATGTTGGAGGAGTCGATGGTAGGAAGATGAATGAGGCTGGGAGGAAGTTGGCTGAGAGGGCTAAGCATGTCAAGGGGAAAGCGCTGGATGGGAATGGGGTGAACGTGTGGAGGGAAAAGGGGAAGAAGATTACGTACACAAGGGAGGATCTGGAGAAGTTGAGGTATGTGAATGCTAGAGGACAGAGGAAGGTGTGGTATGAGATATACAACGGGCTCACAGAGCTTGTGAGGAAAGAGTATGATGAAGTGGGAAGCTTCAGGTTTCAGAAGCCACAAGGGAACCAAGGCTTTGATAACTGCCAAGCTGCTGGAAGGAGGAACAACTTCAATGGCATTCTTGGTATGTGCTGGCTAGTCCTCTTTCTGTCATGCTTTTTCGCCCCTTGTGATTTCTCTTCTTGGTGGTATCCTGCTGTATTATCATCTCTTGCTTGCTTAGATGAACTTGAGTTTCATTCTTTGGATGCTCAGTTACAATTAAGTTTTCATCATATTCATGTTCGGTTCATTCTTTGGATTTAGTTGTTTGGTCATATGAAAGAGAACTAGAATGTGGTTCTTGTTTATCAAATTGACACGCGAAGGGAAATAGTGTTAGGAATTCAGTAGTCATCATGACTTTGTTTCGTGAACACTCAGTTGCGGTCCTTGCTTGGCCTGCTTGTCACCAATAAGATTCAAACAGGCAGTGACTTAAGTTGACTCCATGATACGTAACTGGGAGACACCTCTTCTGCTGGCCGTAATTGCATCGACTTGAGTCTATGTAGCCTATTGATGTTACCAAGAAAAAAGTTGCCCATAGACTCTGTTCTATTCTATATAGTATAGGTTGCCTTTTTCAAATCCTGCTCTTGCCTCGAGATAGTTTATTGTAATCTATAAGGGCTTGGCGAATATATGTGTCCCTTATGGGCCTCGAGATGGTTCTAATCTATAATGCCCTTATGTTCTGTGTCCCTGGATACATTCTTCCTGTACCTTGTGATTTGTGATTGGAGTCATTGGACACTATTGGAAAGTTTTTTGATGCCCTTGCTACAAAGTGGGTAAAATAAATTGTAAAGATAGCAGTATAATGGGGGGATTTGTGAGGCAATATCATCGTGCTGGCGACCCTTTCACAGCCTTGGGGCTGCAAACTTAAAAGGCATGTCCATATTGTGATTAGAGCAGAGTTTGAAATTTTTTAAAAATTTGAACATGGACCTCTTGTCCTCTTGCATGTTCTTCTCATTCGTTTCAAGGTGGTTCTCACAAATAATCAGTCAGATTTTTATTTTTTTTGGTGATATAATTACTGAGTGTCTATACTATTTAAGCTCATTGATGCTTATATTTGAACTGAGTGTCTATCTCCTCCATTTTCTGTTTTAAAGTTGGAAACACAATCACAAAGCCTCTAGATTGACTTTGGAAAAGTGAGAAATAAAACAAATATTTCGGACTCCTTTTTGCTACTTACATTTTCCTACATCCTAGTCTTGATCCATCTGATGTATCTGAAACTTCCCTTCTACTTCTGTCAATAAGAGATGTATTTCACTATTTCTGTCTGTCTGAAAATCTGTTTTCTGGTACTCTGTTTTTTCATTCCTATCTTCTTACATGCACGGCGCTGTTGGTCTTGTCAATTTGATGGGTCGTTTTTCTTTTGTCACAGGTGTCGCTGCTGCTAGAGGAAGAGGAAACTATCTGAATATGTTTGTCTACTGAACAAATGTCAACTCCTAGGTGTTTTTGGTTGTGACATATTGACCTTCGCCAGCACAGTTATACATGTAGTCATATACGGCTTGTATACTTGTAGTCTTGTAGATCAGTGCTCTCTTTCCTTCTGGATTGTTTCTTGATCTGCTGTTGTTCATTGCCGATCTGTTAAGATCATTTTGTAGAACAAAATGTTAATAGTGCAAATGCTTTCGCCATTTTCAAAAATTTGACTGCCTGTTTGTTGAGTGATTGATATGTTCCTTTTTTTTCCGCTCTATCTATGAGCGCTAGACCTGAGATCTCTAATTTGCTATATTTTTGCACTACTTGTGATTACTGAATGTGAACTATGATGTAGAAACCATGAATCCCGTGGATAATGTTTGTGATGACAATGGTGGTGGTGATGGCGACTATGCCATGGATGAATTTAATGAAGACGAATCAACAGATGATGAATATGAGTGTATAAAGAGACCGGCCTTTTTGGTTGAAGGTGAGCCTAATTTTGATTCCGGTCCGCCTGAAGATGGGTTAGAATACCTTCGACGTGTCAGGTATTCTCCTTTCCTCCAGTCTCATGACTCATCTCCTTGTGATACCATATGGCTACTTATTTCACATTGCTGTTAACTTCTTCTTTTTTGCAACCCGGTGATTTTGTACATTTGTTCTCGAACGTAGTTAGGCATATAGGATTAACAGTTATTATCTGTTAGCTTCTTTTTCACATTTGTTCTCGCACGTCTGCTGGCTGTACCATCAGCTTATTTTTCTGGAAGACCATCTGTTCAATGTTATCTCAAACTCAAATTTCTTATCGCCTTTGATAACGCATTTTGATTTGGAAAACTTTAGAAAAGAAAGGAGTGACGAGTAGGTATATCGAGATTATGAAAAACATGCATGAAGAAGCTGCTACATGTGTGCGAACCCATGTTGGTGAAATAACTGTTTTTCCTATTAAAGTGGGTTTACACCAAGGATCAACTTTGAGCCCATACGTTTTCGCCTTAGTAATGGATGATCTCACTAGACATATATAAGATGAAGTATCATGGTGTTTACTTTTCGCTGATGATATTGCTCTGGTGGACGATACGAAAGAAGAAGTGAATGAAAAACTTGAGATTTGGAAGGAGCCGTTGGAAAGTAAGGGGTTAAGGATCAGTACAACCAAGACAGAATATATGAAATGTGTTTTTAATGAGAGTAGTCAAACAAATAGTGAGAATGTATTGTTGGGAATATAGTCTCTCCCTAAAGCAGATTCTTTCAAATATTTAGGTTCGATGCTACATAAGAATGAAAGAATTGATGCAGATATTGATCATAGGATTAAAACAGGTTGGCTGAAAGGGAAGGGCGTTTCAGGGGTGTTATGTGATCCTAAAGTACCTACCAAGTTAAAAGAAAAGTTTTACAAGACAGCTATTCGACCATCGATGCTGTATGGGTCAGAATGTTGGGCAATTAAGTGACAGCATTTACAGAAGATGAGTGTAAACGAGATGAAAATGTTAAAGTGAATGTGTGGACATACAAGAATTGATAGGACACGAAATGAAGTTATCAGACAGAAAGTGGGTGTGGCTCCAGTAGAAGATAAGATGAGGGAGTCACGACTAAGATGATATGATCATGTGAAACACAGACCAGTCACAACTTCTGTTAGGAGATGTGAAGTTTGAGCGTTACCATATCTGTTAGGAGATGTGAAGTTTGAGCGTTAGCACATGTCAAGAGAGGACGAGGGAGACCTAGAAAGACCATGAGAGAAATCTTGAAGTATGATATGGCCTATTATAATCTTACAAAAGATGATGTACATAACAGATTGGAATGGTGTCGTCGTATTCATGTAGCCGACCCCATTTGATGGGATAAAGGCTTGATTTGTTGTTGTTGCTGCTGCTTCGATAACGCATTTCTTTGAACAGGTGGGAAGCTTCACAGATACCAAATGTGAAGGTGGCAAAACTTGAGAACAAACCTAAGAAGGAACAGTCTATTTATATGCTACAAATTCCTGATGTCATGAAGTGCCCGGAGCATTTAGCTCCTTCAAAGCAATGGGAGGATGAGTTCCTTGCAGATTTTTCAAACCTAAGGCTGGTATGCACTTGAATATCTGCATTAATTTTATTTTTAAAATTTTTATTTTGAAAGGGCTTGAGTATGTACTTAATTTGCTAATATTAGCATGTTCTTGGACTCTTTTGTTGGAAACACGGCACTTAATTGAAATCAGGCTTCCTGGGAACTATCATAGCCAAAGACAAAACATATTTTCTTATGCTCTAATCTTGAGTGACCTCAGGGTCTTTCCCGTGTTATTGAATTCACTGTTGTAAATGTTGCTTTTATTTAAATTTAGATACATAACTATGGTTCCTGGGAACTATGAATTATCATTGCCAAGGACAAACCTTTTTCACTAAGTGCTCTAATCTTGAGTCTTGACCTCAGGGTCTATCGCAACTCGAGACTCCTTGCGATGCTGAGACAAGCGAGCTTTGCTTAGTACTAAAACCCGAGAAGGTACCTTCAGTCAAAGCTGTGGTCCAGGAGGTTGATGTCGGCCACAATGAGGAACCCATCTTGTCAAAGGTGCTCGGCATGGACTTGGCGACAAGAGTGAAGATGCTGACGAGGCGAATAGCCCTGATTGAAGAGGCGACCAGCCTGTCGAGGAATGACTGCTTGTGGCTCTTTGCTCTTTGTGCAACAGTAGACATTCCGTTAGATGCTGATACAGCAGCAGCTCTCCGCTGTCTGCTTAGAAAATGTGCTAAGCTCCTTGCTTCGAAATCTGAACTGGATGACGAGGCAGTGATGCTTAATATTTTGGCAACTATAACAGGGAAGTTCTTCGGCCAGTCCGAAAGTTGATCATGTGACATGGGTGTGTGGCGGTCACTTAGTGTCATATCAGATGTTTTGCAACTCTATTAGCCAAGTTGGACTTAGGATTGGTACTTGTATATGTTTAAAATGAGCTTATGGTGATGCATTTCAATTTTTCGTAATGTAATATCTTACATATGACAATATGTTTTTGATGTTGAAGATGATGTTTTGGCCTGGTCGAGCATATGTTTATTTCTCTGGTGTTGAGACAATAAGCATAATGGAGTTCGAAAGTTGTTAGCATGTCGTGTGTTTCGCTCTGACCGTCAAAATAAAACTGAAATGGGCCAAATTGCCAGAATTTCGACGTGCCGGATTCAGATTTGTATTGCATTAAGTTTAAGTACACTTGTCTTGCAAACAGCAAGCCTGAATAGCGAAAAACCTAGAGAACATTGCTGCTCTGATGTTAGAGAATTCGAAACTCAGTCTAGGAAAAATGGACAGTGTAACAAAGAGCACAAAGAGAGAGGCTACAAAGCTCCGCTAATAGAAAACGTTTAACAATGATGACAATGGAGCAGGAAGATTTCTGATCACGGCCAGCTTCGCCTTTCCGCCTAGTACGCGGGCTATCCTCATGAACACATTGAGCTCCTTCTCGTATTGCTCATATGTGAAGAATGATGTAAAGGCGATGACCAAAGCTGCATTGCGATGGCCAGATATCAGAGATTGAATCACAGACCATTTTACAGATAGAGTCCATAATGTACGACACGAAAAAATTAAAGCGCACTCTTACCTATGGCGAGCAATGCTGTCAGAGGGAGCGAGAGCATCAACTTGAGAAAATAGAGAGGAACAGCTACCTGCATGGTATATCATTTTTTCATCAAATTAGCATAGAACAGAGAATCAAATGGAAATTACAAGCATATTATTAGTTTCACAGTTTCATTTTACCTTGAGGAGTCTGTTCCAGTCCTCTCCTTGGGCCAATGACTTTGCGGTATGAACTCCCTCATTCCAAAAACAAGCAAAAGTATCGAGTATGTCTTTCATGCTCGTGTCCGAGACTTGAAAGTAAGCTAATGGTATCTCAAGGTAAGTGTGACCAAATCTGCCAGAAGAGGGATTAACTATGAGTTCACACGGAATGTTGAAGAGGATTGCAACTTTGAACTGCTTCGAATGAATAGTTCTCCATATGAAGTTAACACAACGGCAAGAGTAACAACGAAATGGTTGAGAGTAACAACGGCAAGAGTAACATAACGCAGCACAGAACTCTTGAAAACAACTTCAAAAGGCATTAATATATAAAATCATCAACATGAACGAGAAACAATATTCTGACTGGACTTTAGAGTGGTATGAATTGAGCAGTCTGAGCAGATGACAGTATTCGAGGAGCAGATATTATCAAAAAATTCACACATTAGAGTCATGGCACTTACATGTTCACTGCAAGAGCATTATGCACAAAAAGGAACAAGGTGGCGAGCAGCAGGAGCTGAGAGGCAGAGGAGATAAATGTCCTTCCACCAAGAAAAAGCCAGTAAATTAAGGCCACAAGCGCAAG
>JAOVYX010000580.1:0-13497 GCA_035668315.1 Drosera spatulata
TGAGGCCAAAAGCGCACTGAAAGGACTAGTGTTGGTCTGTGGGGCCAGTTGTCAGCCTGACGAGCGGTTCTTGGTGATGACCCGGTAGCAAGGATTTGGCCGGAGCGTTACAAAAACACACAAAACAAATGAAAAGTGATAAAAACACCGTAAAACAACCTCAAATAACTTGAAAACTCAAGAATCTATAAAAAGAGCCTTGAAATGACCTTGAAACACTCAAAACCACTTGAAAAGTCTAAAAACACCATAAAAACAACTCAAATCTCTTCAAAGCACATAAAAACGAATCGAAAGTGGTAAAAACACCATAAATTAGCCTCAAACTTGAAAATGTAAGAAAATATCAAAATATCCTCAAAATGACCTTAAAACACTCAAAAAAACATGAAATTGTTAAAAACATCGTAAAACAACCTCGAATAACTTAAAAACATAAGAAACAACAAAAACAGCCTTGAAATGACGTTGAAACACTCAAAAACACATGAAAAGGCTAAAATACCATAAAAACAACTCAAATCTCATTAAAACACACAAACAACGAATGAAAAGTGGTAAAAACACCATACAACGGCCTTAAATAACTTGAAAATGCAAGAATCTATTAAAAAACTTTGAAATGACTTTAAAACACACAAAAATATTTGAAAAGGCTAAAAGCACCATAACAATAACTGAACTCTCTTAAGCACGTCAAAAGCAAATGAAAAAAGGCATATGAAAAGCCTATCAAAAGCATATGAAAAAAGGCTTTAAAAACAACTGAAATATCTTGAAACAACCTCCAATCTCTTCAAACACTAAAAAACACATGAAAAGGCTAAAAACACCATAAAACAACCTCAAATAACTTTAAAACGCAAGAAACAACGAATAGAGCCTTCACATGACCTTAAAACACTCAAAAACACAAGAAAAGGCTAAAAACACCATAAAAACAACTCAAATCTTTTCAAAACACACAACAACGAATAAAAAATGATAAAAACACAATAAAACAGCTTCTAATAACTTGAAAATGCAAGAATCTAATGAACACGCCCTAAAATGAAAAACAACCATCAAATCTCTTAAAAACCTCAAAAACTAATGAAAAAGGCTTATGAACATCATAAAACAACCACACATCTCTTCAAAACGTAAGTAACTATCAAAAAAGCCTTGAAATGACCTTAAAACACTCAAAAACATATTAACAGGCTAAAAACAACATAAAACAACCTCAAATAACTTCAAAACTCAAGAAACTATAAAAAAATCCTTGACATGAGCTTAAAACACTCAAAAACACTTGAAAAAGCTCTTTTCAATAGAATAATGGTAAACACACCATAAAACAACCTCAAACAACTAGAAAATGAAAGAGTGTATCAATAGAGGCTTGAAAGGACTTTAAAACACTCAAAAACACTTGAAAAAACTAAAAACACCATATACAGAACAACTCAAATCTCTTAAAAACCTCCAAAACAAATGAATAAGGCTAATAGACATCGTAAAACTATTTCAAATCTGTTCAAATGCAAGAATCTATCAAAACAGCCTTGAAATGAACTTAAAACACTCAAAGACACATGAAAAGGCTAAAAACACCACAAAAACAACTCAAATCTCTTCAAAACACTCAAAAACGAATGAAAAGTAGTAAAAATACCATAAAACTACCCTCAAATAACTTCAAAAGAAAAGCTTTGAAATGACCTTAAAACACTCAAAAACACATGAAAAGACTAAAAACACCATATATAGAACAACTCAAATCTCTTAAAAACCTCAAAAACAAATCAATAAGGCCAATAGACATCGTAAAACTACCTCAAATCTGTTCAAATGCAAGAATCTATCAAAACAGCCTTGAAATGAACTTAAAATACTCATAGACACATGAAAATGCTAAAAACACCATAAAAATAACTCAAATCTCTTCAAAACACTCAAAAACAAATGAATAGTAAAAATACCATAAAGCTATCCTCAAATAACTTCAAAAGAAAAGTTTTAAAATGACCTTAAAACACTAAAAAGCACTTCTAAAGACTAAAATCAACATAAAAACAAATCATATCTCTTAAAAACCTCAAAAAAAAAATAAATGAAAAAGGATAATAAAAATCATAAAACAACCTCAAATCTCTTTATAACG
This sequence comes from Drosera spatulata, assembly GCA_035668315.1. Lineage (NCBI taxonomy): Eukaryota > Viridiplantae > Streptophyta > Magnoliopsida > Caryophyllales > Droseraceae > Drosera > Drosera spatulata. The sequence goes on from JAOVYX010000580.1 coordinate 2,147, forward strand.
CATGAATCTATCAAAAGAGCCGTGAAATGACCTTAAAACACTAAAAAGCACATCAAAAGGTTTAAAACATCATAAAAACAACTCAAATCTCTTAAGAACACATAAAAACCAATGAAATAAGCTAAAAACACCATGAAAAAACCTCAAATCAATTTAAAACTGCAAGAATACACCAAAATAGTTTCAAAAAACTTAAAAACAAATGAAAAGTGCTAAAAACACCATAAATCCATCTCAAATCTCTTGAAAATGCATGTATCTATCAACATAGCCTTGAAAGGATCTTAAAACACTCAAAAACACATCAAATCCCTAAAAACACCATTAAAATAACTCAAATCTTTCCAAAATACTAAAAAACAAATGAATAGTGATAAAAACACCATAAAACAACCTAAAATAACTTGAAAAATACAAGAATCTATCAAAAAAAAGTCTTGAAAAGACCTTAAAACACTCAAAATTACTTGAAAAGGCTAAAAACACCCTTAAAAACATTTCAAATCTCTTCAAAACCTCAAAACCAAAGGAAAAAGTATAATAAACAATATAAAATAACCTCAAATCTCCTCAAAACACAAGAATCTATCAAAAGAGCCTTCAAATGATCTTAAAACACTCCAAAACACATGGGAATTCTAAAAACACCATAAAAACAACTCAAATTTCTTCAAACACTAAAATAACAAAGGAGAAAGGCAATAAACACCATAAAAAAAACTCTTAGGCTTGAAAAAGCATGAATCTATCAATATACCATTGAAAAGACCATAAAACACTCAAAAAGACATGAAAAGGCTTATAACACAATAAAAACAACTCAAAAATCTCTAAAACAAATGAAATAATATAAAACTACCATAAAACAATCTTAAATAACTCGAAAACGCAAGAATCTATCGAAGGAGACTTAAGATGACATTAAAACACTCAAAAACACATTAAAAGGTTAAAAACACCATAAAACAAATCAATTCTCTTCAAAACACTTAAAAACATATGAAAAACGTAAAATTTGGATCCAATAAAACTAAAGGCGGAAGCATTAGATCGTACCTCCTGCCATAATTGTTCAAGTACACGTCCACTGGATGAAGAAGATTGAAAGCGAAACACCAATGAGAACTTTTACTAAACCAATTTACTCTCAATTTAGATGATGTGTTTAACCAGAGGAGAGCACTTGATTTAGGCATGTATCCCAAGTCTATTTATAAACTGCAAGTCATCATAATAGATATTTTGATTTTGGGAAGATATTCAGTGGAATATAGGAGAGTGAAGATATGGAATATAGGAGAGTGAAGATATGACGGTTATTTAAGCTTATCCTGAAGATATTAAATTAATATTAATAATATTAACTTTCTCCCACTTGATCCAATGTTTTTTTATCACATAAACGTTAACCCCATAATATGTCTCCGCTCACTTAAGAAAGAAATAAGATATACGAATCATGATGATATCTTCCATGTATCATAATGCGCTATATTTCTTTAATATTCATCCATATGTGATATCATTACTTAATGAATGAACCCATGTTTATTCTAGATCCAACAGGTATAGTTATTCTCTACAAAACCAAAGAATGTGCATTACCGAATGAGAACAACATCAATAACTGAATAAGAATTTCATAAATATTGTCTTTTCAACCACAATCACATGATAGGAGCAAGTCCCATCCTAAGTACATGATCCTTATAACATCAATTTAGTTAAAGAATCAGCTAATATCAATTCAGTGGGGATATGCTCAATGACCACTGTCTTATCCTTCACACAATCTCTCAATGCTAAGTACTTTACATCAGTGGCCATGCTTTGATCGCTCGACTTATAATTCTTAGCAAAGAAAATCGTCGTTGAATTGTCACAAAAAGATCTTTATTGGCCTTGCAATAGAATCCACAAGATTAAGGCCAGAAATGAAACTCTTCAACCAATACACCATGTAAGGATGCCTCAAAACAAGCAATGAACACAGCCTCCATAGTGGAAATAGTAACCAAAGTCTGCTTTGCACTCTTCCAAGAAACGGCTCCGCCAGTAAGCATCAAAATATATCCAGATGTTGATTTACAAGAATCAACACAACCAGCGAAATCCGAATCCGAATAGCCAATGACTTCCAAGCTATCAGTTCGTCTATATGTAAGCATGTAATCCTTAGAGCCCTGAAAGTACCTAATCACCTTCTTCGCAGCTCTCCAATGGTTCATACCTTGATTACTCTGATATCGTCTCAAAATTCCCATCGCAAAGGCAATGTCAGGTCGATTGCAAATCTGAGCATACATTAAGCTTCCGACAGTAGAAGCATATGTAATATTGTTCATTTGTTCCCTTTCGAACTCGTTCTTAGGGCATTGGCTCAAACTGAACCTATCACCCTTCACAATAGGTGCTATACTTGGTGAACAGTTTTCATCCGATATCTCTCTAAGACTTTATTGATATAGGTTTCTTGAGATAGTCCCAAAATACCTCGAGGTCTATCTCAATGAAATTTAATGCCTATAACATAAGAGGCATTGCCTATACCCTTCATGTTAAAATTCTTAGAGAGAAACTGTTTCACTTCATGTAGTAGTCCCTTGTCATTAGATACAAGCAAAATATCATCTACATATAGCACTAGGAAACAAATCCTACTCCCATTGACCTTCTGGTATATGCATTCATCCTTGATGTTCTCAACAAAGCCGAATGAAGAGATAACATCATGAAATTTCAAATACATTGACGGGATGCTTGTTTCAACCCATACATAGACTCTTGAGCTTGCATACTAAATGCTCACCTTCACTAGAGAGGAATCCTTCAGGTTATTTTATGTAAACCTCCTCCTCTAGATCTCCATTGAGGAATGCCGTTTTCACCTCTATTTGATGCAACTCTATATCGAAATGGGCAACCAATGCCAAAACGATACAAAGGGAATCTTTCTTGGATACAAGAGCAAATGTCTCCTTGTAATCGCTTCCCTCCTTGTGAGTGAATCCTTTGACAACAAGTCTAGCTTTGTACCTCTCAATGTTGCCCAATGAGTCTTTCTTGGTTTTAAAAACCCATCTACAACCAATGGCTTTAGCACCATTAGGCAACTCTACCAAATCCCAGACTTTATTTGCTGTCATAGAATTCATCTCTTCCTTCATAATATTGTACTACAATGTGGATTCATTGCAACTCATGGCTTCAGAAAACGTGTTAGGATCATTCTTAGCTGTAACATCACAATCACACTCTTGTAGATACACAACATACTCTTTTGGAATTGCTGATTTCTTTATTCTGGCGGATCTCTTTAATGTTGCATCAACATGTTCTTGAGGAATATCTTGAGCAACAGCCTGCTCAATATCTTGAGCAACAGCCTGCTCAATATCTTGAGCAACAGCCTGCTCAATATCTTGAGCAACTTCATGCTCGACATCTTCAGGTAATTGTTGAGAAAGTGGATCTACCATGTCTATATCAGCAGCTCGTGGAACCTCATTGATTGGTTGTCCAACAGCCGATGGAACTGGAGGGGTGTTGTGCACAATAATCAATCTACAATTTGAAGTGGATGGTTGAGCATCTGTAAGATCTTTCTCGAGGTTAATGCCCCAAGATTTATCTCTCCCAAGAATCAAGTCATTTTCAAGAAATTTCGTGTTTCTTGATTCCACAATCCTAGTTGTATGAGATGGACAGTAGAATCTGTAACCCTTGGACTTCTCGGCACATCCAATGAAATACCCCACTTATAGTCCTTGGATCCAACTTATTTTCTTGTGGATTATAAATTTTCACTTTAGACGGGCATCCCCAAACGCGGACATGCCGTAAACTCGGTTTCCAACCTTTAAATAACTCAAACGACGTTTTAGCAACACCCTTGGTTGGAACTCGATTTAATATGTACATAGCCGTCTTAAGTGCTTCTGTCCACAAGAACTTAGAAAGTTTAGAACTACTAAGCATACTTCACACCATATCCAATAGGGTCCTGTTTCTTCTCTCTGCTACACTATTTTGGTCTGGAGAGTCCGGCATGGTGTATTGGACAACGATCCCAGGCTCATGAAGAAACTTTGCAAATGGACCAGGTGCTTGTCCATCTTTAGTGTATCTGCCATAGAACTCTCCACCTCGATTTGATCTCACGATCTTAATTTTTCTTTCCGTATTGTTTCTCTACTTCACTTTTGAATACTTTAAAGGCATCCAATGCCTCATTTTTATTATTAAGTAAGCAGAGATACATATAACGTGAGTGATCATCAATAAATAAGATGAAGTATTTTTTACTATGCAAGTCCATATCAGGACTACAGATATCCATATGTATGGTTTCTAATATGTCTGTACTCCTCTTGGCACCTTTCTTAGACTTGTTGGTTTGCTTTTCCTTTATGCAATCCACACAAGTATCATAATCAGTAAAATCCAAAGAACTAAGTACTCCGTCATTTACTAATCTCTTGATTCGATCAATGGAGATATGTCCTAACCTCCGATGTCATAACATAGAGGAATCTTCATTTACAACATTTGGTTTTAAACCACCGTTACCATGAGCATGCATCGCATCATAAACATTAGACAAAGATACCGCTTCCAATAACATCAGATTTAAACGATAAAGTGAATGTCGAATATGAAAAATTAAAGGAATAGCCTAAACGTACAAGTCATGAAACCGATATCAAGTTCCTAGAGAAATTTGGAACATAAAAGGTCTTTTCCAAATACAAAACATAACCACTACTTAGGACTAATCTGCAGGTCTCAACAACTTTAACTTACGAAGGCATCTTATTTCGTGAAAAGATGCTTTGTTCACTTCCCACTGGTATCATGTGGCTTTGAAAGCCTTGCAAGGAATTTGAAATATGGATTGCAGTACCAGAGTCAATCCACCAGGTTTTGTGACCAACATCAACCATATTAGATTCATACGAAACACATGAGATTAGATTACCTTTCTTTTCGAGTCAGGCCTTACTTGACACAATCCTTCTTCAGGTGCCCTTCTGTTTTGCAAAAGAAGCAGTTGGATTATTTCTTAATGTCAACTTGGGCATGTAGTTTACCTTTTCCTTTCTTCTTGCCTTGCTCCTTAGCCTTTTCTTGTGTTGCCAATTGAACACTTTCCCCAGACTCCATAAGCAACCTTTGCTCTTCTTGAACACACATGGTCATGATTAATTGACCAGTTACTCTTATGTGTGTTATAAGAGATCTTGAAAGGTACATATTGTTGTGGAAGAGTATTCAAAATGTAGTACGCAAGAAAAGTATAAGGAATCTCAACCTTCAGGTTCTTCAGTTAAGCCACAATGTCCCTCATCTTCATGATGTGCTCGCGCACACCTTTCACACTAGTGAGCATTAGAGACGTAAACTTCATGATCAAAGTCATGACACGAGCTTTTTCTGAAGACTCAAACTAGAAATCAATCGCCTCGAGCAAGTCTTTCACCTTATTATGCTGCTCGACAGAACCACGAATACTAGTAGATAATTTGATCTTTATGAACATGACACAAAGGCGGTTGGACCGCTTCCATTGTTCATAAAGAGCCAAAATCCCAGATCCATGTCAAGATATTCCCGCCAAAATCCCAATTCAATCTCATGATTCTTATTATTTCATTAAACGATAATTAAAGGAAATAAAATTCACCAAATCATGAAATCGTTATAGATAAATCTGAATATACTGAACAACATAGCACGAAGGTTGCTCTGATACCAACTGTTAGAAAATTTGGATCTAATAAAACTGAAGGCAGAAGCATTAGATCGTACCTCCTGCCATAATTGTTCAAGTACACGTCCACTGGATAGAGAAAATTAAAAGCGAAACACCAATGAAAACTTTTACTAAACCAATTTACTCTCAATTTAGATGGTATGTTTAACCAAAAGAGAGCACTTGACTTAGACCTATATCCCAAATCTATTTATAAACTGCTAGCCATCATAATAGATATTCTGATTTTGGGGAAGATATTCCCTGGAATACAGGAGAGTGAATATATGACGGTTATTTAAACTTATCCTAAAGATATAAAACTTGGATCACTAAATTAATATTAATAATAATATTAACAAAAAGTGCAAAAAACACCATAGCATAACCTAAAATCACTTGAAAACACATTAATCTATCAAAATAGCCTTGAAAGGACCCAAAAACACTCGAAAATATGCCAAAGCTTAAAATACCACAAAAACAAATAATTCTGCCTAAAAAACATCATAAAACAAGCTCAAATCTGTTGAAAACATAAGATTCTAATCAAAAGAGCCATGAAATGACCCTAAAACAATCAAAAACATATCAAAAGGCTAAATGCACCATAAAAACAACTCAAATCTCTTCAAAACACTCAAAAAGGAATGAAAAGTGGTAAAAACCACCATAAAACAACCTCAAAAAACTTGAAAACGCAAGAATCTATCAAAACATCTTGAAATGACCTTAAAACACTCAAAAACAATTGAAAAGGCTAAAATAATCATAAAAACAAATCAAATCTCTAAAACCCTCAAAAAAAATGAAAAGGGATAATAAACATCATAAATCTCTTCATAATGCAAGAATCTATCAAAAAAAACATTGAAATGACCTTAAAACACTCAAAAACAAATGATAAGGCTAAAAACACCATAAAACAATTCAAAACACTCAAAAAACGAATGAGAAATGCTAAAAACATCATAAGCTGACCTCAAATTAATTAAAAACACAAGAATCTATCCAATGAGCCTTGGAATTGCCTTAAAACACTAAAAAAAAATGGAAACGGCAAAAACCCCCTAAAAAACAACTTAAATCTTTTCAAACCCTCCAAACCAAATGAAAAATGCAAATAAATATCAAAAAAACAACCTCCAATCTCTTCAAAACATAACAAACTATCAAAAGAGCCTTGCAATGACCTTAAAGCACCGAAAAACATATGAAAAGGTTAAAAACACTGTAAAACAACCTCGAAGAATTTGAAAACGCAAGAAACTACCAATAGAGCCTAGAAATTACCTTAAAACAGTCAAAAACACTTGAAAAGGGCTAAAAACACCATAAAAACAACCCAATTCTCTTCCAAAAAAAAAAAAAAAACAAATCAAAAGTGCTAAAAGCAACATAACACAACCTGAAATCACTTGAAAATGCAAGAATCTATTAAAATAGCTTCAAAACACTAAAAAAGTTATAAACACCATGAAAAAATCTTGAAGCACATGAAAAAGAATGAATTTATAAAAATAGCATTGAAAGGATCCCAAAACACTAAAAAACACTTCAAAAGGTTTAAAACACCATAAAAACAACTCCAATCTTCTTAAAACACATAAAAACAACTCCAATCTTCTTAAAACACACAAAAACAAGTGAATTGGGTTAAAAACACCACAAAACAACCTCAAATAACTAGAAAATGAAAGAATCTATAGAAAGAGCCTTGAAATAATCTTAAAACACACAAAAACACATGAAAATACTACAAACACGATAAAAACAACTCAATTCTCTTCAAAACAAGTAAAAACAAATGAAAAGTGCTAAAAACACCATAACACTACCCCAAATCACTAGAAAACATAAGAATACATCAAAAATAGTTTTCAAAGACAAAAACACAAATGAAAAAGGCTAATAAACATCATAAAACAACCTCAGATCGCTTGAAAACGTAAGAATCTATCAAAATATAAAAAAACAAATGAACATTTGTAATAAACACCATAAAACAACCTCAAATCATATGAAAACGCATGAATCTATCAAAATAGCCATAAAAGGATCCCAAAACACTCAAAAACACTTCAAAACACTTCAAAAGGCGTAAAACACCATAAAAATAACTCAAATCTTCATAAAACACTCAAAAACAAATTATTAGTGGCAAACACACCATAAAACAACCTCAAACAACTAAAAAACGCAAGAATGTATCAATAGTGTCTTTAAATGAACTTAAAACACTAAAAAACACTTCAAATGGCTAAAAATACCATAAAAACGACTCAAATCTCTTCAAAACCTCAAAAAGAAATGAAAAAGGCTAATAAACATTATGAAATAACCTTAAATCTCTTCAAAACACAAGAAACTATCAAAAGAGCCCTAAAATGACATTAAAAACTCTCAAAAACACATGGAAATGCTAAAAACACAATAAAAACAACTCAAATCTCTTCAAAAACTCAAAAAACAAATGAGAAGTGATAAAGACATTATAAAAAAACCTTAAACAACTTGAAAATGCAAGAAATGACCTTAAAACACTCAAAAACACTTGAAGAAGCTAAAAATACCATAAAAAAACTCAAATCTCTGAAAAAATCAAAAACAACTGAAAAATGCTAACAAACATCATAAAACAACCTGAAATCTCTTCAAAATGCAAGAATCGATCAAAAGAGCCTTAATATGAACATATAACACTCAAAAACACATAAAAGAATAAAAAAAAACTATAAAATAACTGAAATCCGTTCAAAAGGCTCAAAAACAAATGAAAAGTAGTGAAAACACGATAAAACAACATCAAATAACTCAAATCACTTCAAAACACTCCAAAAGAAATTAAAAGTGGAGAAAACCCCATCAAAACACCATAAAATGTATCAAAAGAGCATTGAAACGACCTTCAAACACTCAAAAACACAAGAAAAGGCTAAAAACACCATAAAAACAACTCAAATCTCTTCAAAACACTAAAAAAACAAATGAAAAGTTGTATAAAAAAAAGATAAAATAGCCTCAAATAACATGAAAATGCAAGAATGTATCAAAAGAGTGTTGAAATGACCTTAAAACACTGGAAAACACAAGAAAAGGCTAAAAAATCACCATAAAAACAACTCAAATCTCTTCAAAACACTCAAAAACGAATAAAAAGTGGTAAAAATACCATAAAACAGCCTCAAATAACTTGAGAACGCAAGAATCTATCAAAAGAGCTTTGAAATGTCCTTAAAACACTCAAAACCACTTGAAAAAGGGTAAAAAAAGCCATAAAAACAACTCAAACCTTAAAAACAAATGAAAAAGGCTAATAAACATCATAAAACAAACTCAAATCTCTTCAAAACGCAAGAAACCATCAAAAGAGCCTTGAAATGACCTTACAACATTCAAAAACACATGAAAAAGCAATAAACACCATAAAACAGCCTCAAATAACTTGAAAATGCAAGAAACTTGAAATGACCTTAAAACGCTCAAAAAACACTTGGAAACGCTAAAAACATCATAAAAACAACTTAATTCTCTTAAAATCACTTAGAGGCTTATGAAAAGCACTAAAAACACCATGACACAACCTCAAATCACTTGAAAACAAAAAAAATCTATCGAAATAATTCAAAACACTAAAAAAAACAAATGAAAAAAACTAATAAACACGATAAAACAACCTCAAAGCACTTGAAAAAAAATGAATCTAAAAAGATAGCATTGAAAGGACCCTGAAACACTCAAAAACACTTCAAAAGACTTAAAACATCATAAAAACAACTCAAATCTCTTCAAAACAGTAAAAAAAAATTATGATAAAAAAAAAACACCATAAAACAACCTCAAACAACTTAAAAACACAAAAATCTATCAAAAGTTCAATGAAATGACCTTAATACACTTAAAAACACATTAAAAAGGTAATAAACTTAATAAAGCAACCTCGAATCTCTTCCAAACGCAAGAATCGGTCAAATCATGAAATGAACTTAAAACACTCAAAAACACATGAAAAGGCTATAAACACTACAAAAACAACTCAAACACGTTCAAAAGATTGAAAAACAAATGAAAAGTGGTAAAAAAAGAATAGCATAAAACAACCTCAAATAACTTGAAAACACAAGAATGTATCAAAACAGCAAGAATGACCTAAAAACACAAGAATGATCTCAGCTTATCAAAGTTCATCAACACATCCCTACCTATGATCTACTCACGCATATGCATCAAACAAACCATGGAATGAATCGTAGCGTCAAAAACAGACATTCTGTAGAGAATAAATAACTGAGAATAAAGGTTTTACAGCACAAATTATGTTCCAAACTGTTCCAAAGCATTACAAAGGAATCGCGGATCAATTCTCCTTGAAAAGCTTGATGAAAATCGTCCAAAGCTTCCCCTTTTCGCGTCTCCACCTCCTCTAATTGCCTTTGCCATTTCTGTGCTGAATCTTCCTTAAAAGAACCCTAACAATGTGTATTTATAGGCATAGGTCGAAGGCGAAACGATCCGACAGCTGAAAACAATAATCTTGTATCTGGAAGAACGTCGCGGCCGCGACCCAGGGTGTCACGCCCGCGACAGGTTAAAAATCCTGAATTTTACTGAAACTGAGCGTCACGCCCGCAACAGAGGAGTATCGCCCACGACATGATGCCTGCCCGCGACCAACCAGTAGTTGCCGCGACATATGTATGCTGATCACCTAAAACTACTATGAAAAATATTAAATGACGTCCAAAAATACTAAAAACTTATACACCACTTCTAAATATGCTAAGCTAACATATCGATGTGAAACTTCGCTGCATTAACTCCCGAAACACGTGAAACAACGATAAATTTGTGAATTCTGGCCTTTGAGCTCATGACTTGTCTTTCTTCTTCATCTTTCTTCATTTTGTTCCAAATTTCGTACCGATCTGTCAAAAACATAAACACGCAACAGTACCAACATTCCAAGAGAAAAAGATGCTAACAAGACTAAATAGACAATACAAGCGGAATAAAACAAACATTTAGAGTAAAGAAATGATGTGTGTTTTCATACACTTCAAATTCGCCTAAGCTAAACCTTTGCTTGTCCCTAAGCAAAGTCTAGACTCAAAACAAAGAGAGAAATGTGAAATTAAGAAAAACTAACAAGACTCAAAAATACTATAGCTCGAGCATCAAAGTATTCAGATTGCCTAAAATTAACAACACAAAACACATGTCCAAGGAATATTCATCACAAAGTCACCCTTCATCTCTATTCACACCACATCTAGCTACCCCTCAAATCATTCCTTCTCATGGTCCTTTACACCTAGCAGATTCCCCAGAGATATAGCAAGACAAAACATTTCGAAAACTCAATTTCAAAATTCATTTATTCCACCCCGTTACTTCCTTACATGGGATCATTCCCAATCTTAAATGAGGTCTAGATTTCTGACTGGATATGTATCTTTTCTTTTCTTTTTCTTTCTCTCTTTTTTTTCTTTCATTCTGAATAGGTCTAGAACATTCTTCAGTAATCAAAAATAGCATGAGGGTTACCATGGAAGAACGGATGTTTAATGAACATAAAAGTTTTCTTTTCAAAAACAACTCC
>JAOVYX010000581.1:0-13496 GCA_035668315.1 Drosera spatulata
CTTTATCTTATCTCTGTACTCCGAGTCGGTCATATCCTTAGAGTTGTCGCTTCTGAGTCGAGTCATGAACCCTAAATTAATGCTAAAGAAAGGAATGACTCTTAAAAGCGATACAAAGCCATATAAAGCATTGGGAAATGATGTTGTGTGATATGACGCCCATATTTTCATATATACATATATATAAATGTTTTAGAGACTTTCGACGATCGTCATAGCCGTTAGCGGAAGTTCCCTATAATTGGGATTCATACACCCGAGGTTGCTGAGGTTCATTAGGTCACGATTATGTTTTTCAATTGCAGGTATGCCCTCAATAGCACCTGAAGGTTCTTAGTGTGAGCTTGGATGCATATAAATGATCTCACGTACTTCGGATATTATAGCAGATCAGATGTATATTGTGTTAAATGTAATAATCGATCTGCATTACTTCTGCTTCAATGATGTAATTAAAACAGGTATTCGGGACTATAAGCTATGAATTTGGCTACTGTTTATAGTTTCCTTGATTTCTATATCCCTAAAACCCGTTCGGTTCATTTAGCCTTGTCACAGACCGGGTCCATGACGACATAACGCTCACATGTCTTCCGACACCGAAAGTCGGGACCACAGTATAGAAATCACAATATCTAACATGGTTTAGTATTAGTAGTGAAAATCATATAGCTTCGGATGACATGGGTGAGGTCCTGAGTTCGAAATTCATGATAACATATGCCAAGGTAGGGAACTGATCACGCCTTCTGATCTTGTTTAACATGGTCAATCGAAAGAGTCGACACTCAACTGATTTGGTATCTTTAGATATCATTTTTGAAAAAAAAAAAAAAAAGTCATATGGTTTCATCATAACCCTTTAAATAACCATTTGAACTTTTAAACCCACTTTGCGCCAATTTCGTCCGGGCAGTTTTCAATTTTCTAATTTGTCCTTTCTTTTATAATATTTAAAATCGTTTATAATTTTAAATATATATATCAAATATTAAAAATAAATGTATATTTGAACTCCACACATCAATATCTACAAAACAATATCAATATTAAATGTAAAAAAATTCATTACATTATAAATAAATACATATTATAATACTTAAATACATATAAACTTTATCCTATTCAATCGTTCTCCAAAATATTATCTACCATATGGATTGATGTTCATCACTTCATTACACAGTTGAAGACGAACTGCATAACTATCGGCTCTCAATGGACGTATAGGATAATGAGGATGTATAAATAATTAAACAAAATGATTTCCGACATAGACAATAGTTATTTCACGACGTTATTGGACTTCAATTGGAGAGGACCTTAATGTCAAATGAGTAAAATAAGGCGAAATATTTATATCGAAAGTATGCAATACAACTTAAAAGATACGAGTAAGAATTATTGATAATTATCACATACGTATATGTTATAATTATTATGGGACGAAGGAAATCTTTTTTTTTTTTGAAATTTTTTTTATATTCAATATTGATCTTATTTTATAGATATTGATGTGTAGAGTTCAAATATATATTTATTTTTAATATTTCATATATATATTAAAAATTATAAATAATTATAAATATTATATAAAAAAGAATAATTTGAAAAATGAAAAGAAAAAAGAGAAGGGGCGCAAAGGGGCGAGTTTGGGGGGATTAACAATTTTCATTTCGTCAAAATCCAGGTTGGTCACGTGCGTTGATTTCGGTCAAAATTTTATCCGATGTTGATGGGGGCGTCTTGTCAGTGTCCGGGGGATTAGTCGAGGTACGCGCGAACTGACCCGGACACCCTCGTCATTAAAAAGAAAAAAACAATTTCCATTTCATCCGCTTAATACTAAGCAATTCCAACGTAAAACATGAGAAGGCAACCACCGAACTACCAACAAGCATATCCTCCCTCCATCTCATAGATTTTGTATCATTTTATTATTTTGAGATGTCCCAAATTTTTATAATGTTTTCATTTATAAAAAATATTATATGTTTATGAATTAAAGTATGTAAAAATATGATTAAGAATTAAAATTTTAAAAAGAATCTAAATTTATATACGTAAAGTAATCATCAACCATGAGGCCGATAGATATTGCATGTTGACTAAAACTCATTTGAAGGTAATGATGTTGTATAGATGGAGTAATTGGTTGATATCAATCGGCTGCTTGTGTCTTCAACTTGGTATATTTCTTCGTCTCAAATTAATTAATTTTTTTTTGAATTATTCAAAAATAAATATTTTTTCGTTTTAATTTAATTAAAACGTTTTGATCCGATATAAAAAATTTATGTGTATATTGAATTTAATAATGTGATGTGTGAGAAAAATAAAATAAAAATAATAATAAAAATAAAAATAATAATAATAATGTGATGGATCGATATCATATAAAATATGAATATTGACACTGGGCGTTGAAGGTAACTTGAGGCCCGTGACAGAGTTTTTTCCAGTGAAGGGTTATAGCATGGAGGAAATAGCTATGATGATCCAAAGATGCGGGGCGTTTTACGCGTTCAGCTTGTCTAGGACTGTGAAGCCCAAGTGGGAGTTCTTTCTATCCATGGGCTATTCGCCGTCGGAGCTGGTCAAGTTCCCGCAGTACTTTGGTTGCAGTCTTGAAGCGAGGATCAAACCGAGGTACGCTCTCATGAAAGCTTGTGGAGCGAGGGGGGGTTGAACACGCTGTTCTCGAAGTCGGATATTTGGTTTCAGAAAGCTTTGAAAGCGAAAATGGAGAAAACGAAGAATAGTGATTACTAGCAGCGTACTACACTGTCATACTGTTCAGCTTTTCCATGTCCATCGACTTAATGAATAGATTCACGGCGGTGGGCAGCTTGCAAAGTTCTAATGAGGTGGCCTGGTTGTGTTTTCTATTCCGCCTCGATAACACATTCCATTTCTTTCTCGCCCGTTGTTTAATATGGATAACACATACCTAAGTTGTTTCGCCCCATGTTGTTGACCATCCGGTAACTGTTGTAATGTGCTGCCTATTTGATCAAAAGAGAGTACTAATGGAAGATGATATTTGATACTGTTATAAGATTGTTTTTGTAATCGAATCCGTGATTGTTTAGCAATGGTCAAAAAGAAATGTGAAAGTCTTTTAGATAAATGTTTCAGGAATGCTTAGCAATATACCACATCTTCTTTGGTCCTGTCCTTGGCACATTAATATCTATATTAAACTTTTTGAAAAGATCTCGAGGGTGGGATGATGGTAACACTACTACACACTTGTCGGTATAATTCTAAAAGAGGAAAGTAAAAAACAAATTCTTTAACCAAATATATATTGCTGCTTTCAACATTATGGACTTGGTCCCGATAATTTCTTCATAATTGAATGCACAATTTCAATATTGATAGATAACTCGATCATACAAAACAGTCTATTCGATCTCGAGACTTATACACCGGGAACTAAACACACAGTAGCTTGTACCAAAGGGCTCATATCGTATCCACACCGCGAGCATCATCTCTCCCTTCTCCTCCACAATTCGACTCTATCCTTCTCCTTTTTTGCTTTGCTTCTCACAAATCAGCACAAACCTTTTCTGTTTCTTCTAGCAGTTAATTTATCAAAGGGACTCCAAGAAAAGAAGCCAATTGAGAGGGCTAATCAAAATGGGAACTTCATCAGCGATTCACTCTCTCCATCTGTTCTTTCCTCCAAAATCACTGCTTCCCAATCACAAGGTATTCTCTTCTATTCTCATTTGCTTCAATCGATTGCTCCATTTTGAAAATTCCAATTACAGTGACGTATTTGCTGGTGGTCTTTAATTCATCGATTTAGATTTTTTGGTTGAGATAATGAATCCAATTTTATACTCTCTTTTTCCTATATTTTATTAAAATATTTTGATCCGATACGAAAATCTATAACAGTATTTTTATATGGATTTTAATGAAGAAAAGATATTTTATTTTTTGATAGTAAAATTTATTATAATACTTATCAAAAGGAGTAAATAATGAGAGATTGATTTGATTTTTTTAGATTAAAAGATTATAAAAAAAAATTTATAATTTTTTTGAGACTCTCCCGATTAATACGGGACAAAAGAAATATGTGTTTGGTATTTGGGTTTGATTTGAAGTTGTTTAAGTGGCCATTTGGCTGGGCTGTTAGAAGGTGTTTACAGTGATAAGTTGTACTAGCTGATTGTAATTATAATAAATAGTTTGAAAGTTGGTAAAATAACAGCTTGGTAAAAAACAGGTTTGATTTCTTCATCAAAGAGAAAAGAGAAAAGCAGTTTCTGGCTAATGAATTTAAGCATAAAAATTACTTAAAATTACCGTTAAAAAATGTGACAAACACTCACCTAACATTACAAAAACTGCTTTAAGTTGATTTTGACCTACTTTGAGTCCAACCAAACAGGCCTTGCATTGTTTGTAATAGAGGCGAGCGGCTTAGTCGTAGTGTAGACGCGTGTTGAGCAACCCACATTGGAATTTAAGTAATACATTTAATATAATAGTTATGAGTATAATTTCTACAATTAACAAGTTTTAGGAGTGAAACCTTGTTTTTTTCATATAAGTGGATGGTGCTAGGTTTGGAGGAGCTACTCCTCGGCTGTTTCATTTTACAGCATTTGGATGGCATACTCGGTGTTTTTTTGTGTTTCGTTATCCATTAGCGTGGACTATTGGGCTGAGATGAGGATCCTATTTTTATATGTATCCTACACAGGTCGAATTTGGGCATATTTCTTTTGAATTGTGTAGAATAGTGAAGAACAGTCTCGTGATGGTGTTTGGTTCGGTGGTGTTGGTAAAATGCGAAATGGAGATAAGTTTGCTCATGGGTCTTTGCTTGGGTTTTTTTTTTTTTTTTGGTTATGGACTCAGAGTTCTGATTTATAATATTTTGTTTTTTTGTTTTGTGATTCTGTTTAAGCTTCCATTTAGAAAGGTTTTTTGGAGATGGAACAACCAGCACTCGTTGTAAATACCTGTTGTACTCTTGAAAGGATATGTAGGTATTATGAGGGGCAATCAACTTCTATGCAAGAAATAGAAAGGGTCAAAAGTATATCGTGTGTTGAGCTTTCCTGTGACTTACTATGATGTAAAATAAGCTCCGCATTTAGAGCTTATCACTTGTTTGTAACGACTCATAATCCATGAGCCGTAAAAATGATGTCTCGCATGAATAGAAGTTGCGCCTTGATCATCCTCTTCATAGAGATCAATTTTCGTGCCTACTGATCTTCAGAATGCTTTTACTGATAAAAAAAAAAAAAATCGTTTCTTTTGTATATGACAGATATGCTGTTATCAGGCGTTCAACTTCATTGCCTGCAAAGGTTGTGTGCTTCCAGGGAAAGCAAGGTAAACAACCCGCCAATGTTGTTCTCTTTGTTGCTAGGTTACATATGGAGTGTCCGGAAAATGTGCTCCAAGTAAACTTGGTTCTAATAATATTTTTCAATGAACATAAATAGCTGAATCTGGGTTGGAGCATTTTCCGGATCCACCACCTGAAGTGAAATCAACTCTGCAGACTCCGCCCCTTGAGTTGGATCCGGACCAGAAGAAGCTTCCCGGTTTGGTGATTGATTCCATGAGGCCAAAAGCCCTGGCCCGAGCCATCGAGTCTGTTCCAGTCGAGGATCTTCCTCCGCATGTCATCTATCTTGTTGAACTTGGTCTTGAACTTGAGAAGATTCAGGAGATAATCAGTAGATTTCCTCGCTTCGCCTACTACATCTTGGAAGAAAAAGTGAAGCCATTGGTTGAGTTTCTTGTTGAACTCGGAGTTCCAAAATCAGGAATCCCAAATATTCTCTACAGGAGACCTCAGCTATGTGGGATCAGTATATCAAAAAACCTGATACCAGCCATGAAGTACCTTGAGGATGAGTTGGGTATTGACTAGCAGAAATGGTCCAGCTGATGCTGCGGTTTCCGGCTATGTTTACCCATAGTCGACGAAAGATCGACTCAACTGTTTCGTTTCTCACCGAGATGGGTCTATCCAAAGAGACCATTGGTGAGTGTCTAACACGTTATCCAAATATCGTAGGCTCCAGCATGGAGGACAAGTTGCGGCCTACTGTCGAGTATTTAAGTTCATTGGGTGTCGAAGACCGTAATCGTGCAGGGCTGGCCTCAAATTTTGTGTTACGAACGGGACTATTTATTATAACACAAACAATAATAAATGCGTAAAAATAAATGAGATAAAGATTTTACGTGGAAATCATTGCGGGAGAAAACTACGGACGGTCGCCGACGACGAAGAATCCACTAGTTAAATGAGAAAATATAAAAGAGTTACACAAAACACCAAGAGCATAACAAATTCCTTAAGCTTTTCTAAATGTGTTTAAGCTTTCACGGCATGTACAAACACTTGTGCTTGTGCTTGTGGTTGTGCTTGTGCTTGTCCTTGTGCTTGTGCTCTCTGATACTTCATGCGTTATATAGCCAAGAAACACACATGTGATTGCACTTGCACCATATCAACACGGAAATAATACGCGTGGACTATGGATAAAATTATCACGCGGGAAGGTCCACACGGAATGATTTAAGGCACATGTTCACAAATCTCCACCTTGACTCAAATCATCTTTATTGTCGTTGAGCAACCTTCACCTAGGCTTCAAACGAGCCTAACTGCCCTTCACTCTTAAGAGTTTTAGGCAATGACGAAACTTTGAAACAGAAACTGGTTTTGTCAATATATCAGGTGAATTATCTGTAGTCGTAATCTTGATCACC
Source organism: Drosera spatulata (assembly GCA_035668315.1). NCBI lineage: Eukaryota > Viridiplantae > Streptophyta > Magnoliopsida > Caryophyllales > Droseraceae > Drosera > Drosera spatulata. Next base: position 6,760 of record JAOVYX010000581.1, read on the forward strand.
TTGACATCTTTAACATCCCGTATAAAGTAATAACGGATGTCAATGTATTTAGTCCTCTCATGATGCATCTGATCACGGGTCAAGTGAATGGCTGATGAACTGTTACAGTGAACCACTGTATTGTCTTGCTTCAAACCTAAGTCAGAAGCTAAATTTTTCAGTCAAATTGCTTCCTTCACAGTTGACGTAATAGCCATGAACTCTGTCTCTGTAGTGCTCAAGGCTACAGTATCCTGTAAAGTTGCCTTCCAAGAAACTGGCCCACCACAGAAAGTGAATACATACCCTGTAAGTGACCTCCGACGATCCAGATCTCCAGCATACTCTGAATCTGAGAACCCTTCAACATTGTTGCTGCCTCCACCTCGCCTTGCATGATAGACGAGGCTCAATCCCGATGAACCCTTAAGATATCTAAGGATCCATTTCACGACCTGCCAGTGATCTCTGTTAGGTCTGTCCATATTACGACTGACAACTGACACTGCTTGTGATAAATCGGGACGAGTACATACCATAACATACATCAAGGAACCAACTGCACTCGCATAAGACATTGAGGCCATACTCCTCACCTCATTTTCAGTCTTCGGTGAGAGCTTTAAGGATAACTTGAAGTGCGCTGGTAAGAGAGTAGAAACGGATTTGGCATCTTTCATGCCAAATCGATCTAGAACCTTCTCAATGTACTTCTTCTTGCTCAAGGTTAAGATTCCGCGCTTCCTATCCCGTTCGATCTTCATTCCGTTAGAAGAACTCGAATAGACGTATGTCTGACTACAGGAGAAAGAATTTCAGTATAGTCAATACCTTCCCTCTGTGTGAAACCCTTAGCCATCAATCTGGCCTTAAATCTCACATTGTCACCATCGTCTGTTTTCTTCTTTTTGAACACCCATTTGCACCTATGATGCGTTTCCGAACACCAAGGTGCTCTCTGTATTACTGATCGAATCCATGAGGCCAAATGCCATGGCACGAGTCAGCGATGTCGTTCCAGCTGACAAGCTTCCGCCGCATGTCACCTATCTTATTGAGCTCGGTCTTGATCTTAAGAAAATTCAGGTGATGACCAAGAAGTTTCCAATGTTTGTCTACACATTGGAAGGAAAAGTGAAGCCACTAGTTGAGTTTCATATTGAACTTGGAATGGCAAAATCAGACATCCCCCGCGTTCTCTACAGGAGACCTCAGCTATGTGGGATCAGTCTATCTGAGAATCTGATACCAACCATGAAGTTCCTTGAGGAGTTGGGTGTCGATAAGCAGAAATGGGCGAGGGTTATATACCAGTGTCCCACTGTCCTTTGTTTTAGTCGACGAAAGATAAACTTGACGGGATCTTTTCTCAAAGAGTTGTGTCTATCTTAGGAGACCATCGGTAAGATTATAACACGTTATCCAAATGTCATAGGCTACAATGTGGAGGACAAGTTGCGGCCTGCTGTTGAGTATTTCAAGTCTATGGGGGTCAATGTGCGGTGTCTCATCCGCCAATGGCCTCAAACATTGGCGCTAAGCATTGAAGGTAACGTGAAGCCTACAATAGAGTTTTTTCTCCAGAAGGGTTACAGCATGGAGGAAATCGCTACGATGATCAACAGATTCGGGGCGTTGACCACGTATAGCTTGTCCAAGAATTTGATGACCAAGTGGGATTTTTTCCTATCCATGGGATACCCGCGGACAGAGCTCGTCAAGTTCCCGCAGTACTTTGGTTACAGTCTTGAAAGGAGGATCAAACCGGGATACGCTCTCATGCAATTCTATGGAGTGAGGTTGGTGTTGAACATGCTGTTGTCGCTACGGGATATCAGGCTCGATAATGCTTTGCAAGTGAAAATGAAAAAGAGGGAAAATGGCGATGACAAACGCGCATCTTAGCTCCTGGGTTTTTCTTTGCATCGAGTTGAATGCTATATGTGGCAGGCGTTTTGCAGTGATTTTGAAGAGGTTTTTGCCTCAAGTTGAATGCTATTTGCCGCAGGTGTTTCGCATTGCCTTTGAAGAAGTTCTGTTTGTATCGTTGCCGGTATAGTTGCTGATCTGCTAACATTGCATAAGTGCATGTAACAACCACTGAGGTGTTCACATCCGGACAAGATATATATGCATTCTAACTTGTTGACGAAAGGGAGACTGTTTCCAACGAATGTGCGCACTCAATGTAAAACATACGACCTGCGATTCTCATGCGCGTGGCATCTCCATATGTTCATTTTTTCTTTTTCTCGGTAATTTGTATGTGAACAACGGATGCCAATTTTCATTAATCTTTTTCTATTTCAGAATAATTTTTTGTAATCTTTTGTTTCATGGCTAATGCAATTGTTTCAAGTTTCTCATCCGTGATATTCTGCTTTGGCAATGAACTTTGTAGCTATCATCACATTTGTCACGAACCCATCTCTCAAAAAAAGAGTTATTTATCATAGAATTAATTTCTATAAGACAGGTTACAATCATTACAATGTATAAAAGCACGATACAAATTTACAAGAAATCAAATAATACATACATTAATATGGGCACCATTCAAATATTGATAATCTATCTAGGTATCATTGAAAAACAATCTTTTTTATTGATATTTCAATCGACATTAGATTGGATATATTTTGTATATTTCAAATCATATCAATTGATGAAATTACTGGATTGTTGGTTATATGGGACAAAATAGTTTTGGTACAAAATTAAAATAATTTACTCAGGCTTCTTCAGCACACCATCACAACCCCTGCGGTCAACCGTCTCTCATCTCTCTGTCAAAACCGACTCAACTCGACCGTTTGATCTTCTCTTGAATTTTTCACCCAAAACCAAAACCAAAACCCAAACCCCCATTTTCATTCACACATTTCCTCTTCAAAACTTGAAAGAAAAGGAAGGTGAAGATTCCAATTTAGGAAGTGAAAAAAAAAAATGTTCTATTCACAGTTTCTTCTCACAAAAAAGGGTCATTTGGGTGCAATTTTGCTTGCTGCTTATTGTTTCAAACGGCTCAAGAAACAGCAGGTTGCTGAGACCGATATTGCATCATCTGTTGGTATTGTTTCTCTCTTTGGAACTTCCTTTTTGGGATCGAAGTTTTGATTTTGATGTGTTTTGGTTTGTGGGTTTTGTTTTTTTGTGTGTGGAGAGGTGGGTTTTGGTTGAAATGGGTGAAATGTGTGAGTTTGATGTGTTTGGGTTTGTGGGTTTTGGAAGTTTTATGAGAAAATGGGGGCATTGGTGGGTTGGAAATGGGTTAGGGTTTATGGATATTTTTGTGTGGGTTAGGGTTTTGATGAGTGCAACGGGTATCTCTGTTCGGAGGTGAGGCTGTGTATATTATTATCTCCAAGTCACTGTTTTTTTTAGGGAGCATTTGTCAGTCTGTAGAATGATGTTGTTTGGGCATATGAATTAGGAGAGATTGAGTTTAGAGAGGGTTTTGCCATTTCTGGTTTTGTACAATGGGAGTATTGAGAGGCTCTAGAGGGTTAAAATGTCCTTTTGAGGGTTTGGTAAGGCAATATCGGAAAACTTCTGTGAGGAAATGGAGGTGGCTGTGTGATGTTCGATCATCAGGGCCATCCTTGTAGGCTCTTCCTTAAAATCTGAAGATTTTACTGTTTCCTGTTTGGAAGTTGTATTATGATTTCTGGCCTTTGTGATTAGTTATATACTCTTTGACCTTCTGTTTGCTTCTCATTTATGAGAGAAGTAGCCACTGTTCTCTTCGCCCAATACTATGATGTCTCAAGTTGAAAGAAAAAATCAGTTGCGTAGTTGAATGTGGAGAAGGGTGACTACTGGGTTCTATTGTGCTATCGAGAGTGGAAGCTGATGTCATGTTCAATGTTGCATATAATCTATTGCATTCCTGTGTTTTATGTTCAGTATCTCCTTCCTGTATAAACGGGACTTCTGTTTTCTATCTCATGGAGCTTACTACATTTTGTGCCTCAACCCAGAATATAATTGCCTTCTTGTTAAATTGTTATTTATACTGGTTTCACCATTCCGGAAATCTTAGCTAATGTCTAGCTGTGATGATCCTGATAATTCCCCAATTGTTGTAGTTGTGACTTCTGAAAGAAATAGCTGTGATGATCCTGATAGCATAAGTTGTTGGCTAGAAAAAGAGGCACTTGTGGGGTGAACATAATGTCTATGCTGAAATCATTTATGTGATGGCGCTTATAGGTCGGTCTGAAAGTATAAATGCATGACTGAAATTCAGATGTACTAAACTACAGATGTAATTTGCAGTATTGAATAGATGAGTTATGCATCATTTGCCTGCTCCTTGGGCTCTCCTGATAAGGTCTTTCTGACGTATGAGATCATTTACCTGCTACTGGGGCTTTCCCGTATAGGAGATTGTATTTGGATCTTGAATAAAGCAGCTTTTTTATTGGCTTTGTATCTAATAGCTTTCAGTTTTCCTGCCTACAGTTCCAATACGTTTGTTCATGTGCAGATAAGATCCTTGCAGATGAAGTACCCTCTGTCACTTACAGAATGCTTGCTTACCTTCTGCTTGGTGTTGTTAGAATATACTCTAAGAAAGTTGGATACTTATTTCATGACTGTCATGATATCATAACTGCGATGAACAAGTACTTCGGAAAGCAAATCATCTCACCAAATAAACGAAAACGTGCTGCTCAGTTTTCCGTTAGATTACCAAAAAGGTTTGAACTTGATGCTTTCGTGGTGGAGCCGGCAGATTATGCAAGCGGGTAAGAATCTGTAGTATACAAAGGGTTTATTTGTCCATCATTGCTTTTTCCAAGTAGTAACATATTTCCTTCTTACTGCCCAGGGGTCATATTGCGGAAGAGGAAGACATTGTTCTGCAAGGTATATATCATTTTGAATTTTCCAGTCTGCTTAACTAATTGGTGTGGGTTATTATATTAATCACTTGATGTTTTTTACTTGAAGCGGAAACCTGGATCGACGATGAAGTTGCGGAGGTTTCTTTGGGAAATAAGGTATTTTTACTTGTTGAAACTTGTAATTAGCAGTGGCGAGGCAGATTTTCTCCTGGACCTTCTTATATCCTTTCCTGATGTGAGTCTTAAGTTGCTTCATACATTTATCTCTGGCTTAAAACTGTCTTCTGAAATATATTACCTATCAGATGAAAAATTCTGCTCAATCTGCCTTAATTGCTTTCCTGAAGAAGTCCTGCTCCCTTGCGGCTTGTAGCTCCATATTCAAAACAAACTTATTTATCACCAGTTGTCTCATTGAACTGTTGTAAAAAGGATTTTGCGTTGCTTCGATTATCTAAAAGTTGCTTCATGCTGTCATCTCCTTTTGCTTAGACAAACTCAAAGACCGTGTCATCACAAGATACCCAGACTCCGGAGACGGAATGCTTCGTCGCTCAGCCATCAGCTGAAGCTACTGTTGTGCAGAATGAGACTTGCTCATCATCTCATGCACCACATGAATTGTCTACTGAACAAGGAAATGGTAGCTCCATTCATACTCCCCCACATGAGTAAGGAAACCAATATACTCTGTTGCTTTAGGTTTCATGCTTCCACCGTGATCTCTGAATTTTCTTTTGGTGTCGCTGTTTCAGAGTTCTTTCACCAGACCTGCTTGAAAATTATGCGGAAGTTACTTCCCCTCACAATGAGTGGATCTTAGCTGATAGTATTGAGGAGCTTCGAGATATCAGATTCTCTCGTGAAGAATGTGCTGACTTTGAAATGTTCTACCGAGCCAACAGTGGAGATCCTGATAATTATATCCCTTCTTCTGGACTTAATCTAGATGCTGAGCTTAATCACTTAACTGCAAAGTTAGTATCAGAATGTGCTGACTTTGATATGTTCCGCGGAGGCAACATTGAAGATCCTGATATTAATATCCCTTCTTATGGAACTAGCTCTGATGTTGAGTGTGGTCATTCAGCTGAGAAGGTAGTATCAGAAGGCCATGATGCCTTGCAACTCAAAGAAGTGGCTTCGACAAGTCATTCTCATGATGGTAGAGAACTCAAAGAAACGCCATCCACGAGGGATGGCACTCATGGTTCTATATTCCAAGACGCTAAAGCTGTTCAAGGTGGTGTTAACACTGTTGTTCTTTAGTCTGTTGAATGACATTACTCATAATGAACGTAAATTTGCTTCAGCTTTCACCCTCCCAATTTTGTCCATTATCATGCCTGAACTACTACTTATGCAAAATGCAGATGGGGACACACCGAGGTCTTTGGCAGTCTGCACTCCGGCTAACCAAGAGGGGGTGCGTGTTAAGGGAGCAGCCAAAAGAAAATGCATAGATGACCGAGTTATGCTGCTGTCTAATTGGTGTGTATGTTTTCTTTGTTCCATTCCAATTATCTCTCCTCGTCGTTGGCAGAATTAAGTAGTGTTATTTGGATTGGCTGTGGTCATATAGTTTGGTACATGAATATATTGCAACTAAGAAAAGGCTCACCTGGTTGACCTCGCTTAGTGGTATAATAAGGTTTAACAGTGATGGTAATCTATTTATGTGCTTAAAGTGATATCAAATGTTGCAGGGCCTTGAAAAGGAACATTGATGATGCTAGTGACTTGGTGCGCAAAAGGAGGAAAGCTCCTCATACCGTCCTCGACCTATGGAGGCTCTCTTATATTCCCGACCTAGCAGACAACTTCATGAAGCCTATAATTCCTTGTAAGCATCCTGTTTGTTCTTTTTTTCTGTTCTGTTCTGTTCTTTTCTTTCTTTCTTTCTTTTTT
>JAOVYX010000582.1:0-13492 GCA_035668315.1 Drosera spatulata
TTTTATATTCTTAGAGTGAAAGTGAGTGCATATAAATTCTAATTTGACGTGCCTACGACAGCACGTATCAAATTTTGACAAACTGAGCAACCACTTAAAGATTCGTTACAATTTCACTAAAATGGACAACACTCGATCCAACACTCCTCTTAAGAGCAAAAAGTCTCAAGAGCAACAAACCCCAACAAAAAGGGTTGAATTGCAGACGGGAGTCGTTTTTAATTTCGAGACATTGAAGAATGAATCAGATGAAGTCAAAGAAATATCCGAGCTGATTCAAGATGTAGGCCTCAAGTATTTATGTGAGAAAACAAATATAATCTATGCCACTCTTTCTGCTATGTTCAACCATCGAGTCTCCAACAAACTCCTTCTCTCCTTTCCTTTTTGATTTTCCAAAACCAAAATCATACACCCAAGGTCAAAATCAAGAGCCAATCTGCACCCAAATCTATTCGACTTCTTCATTATGGTGAAATCCTTTTATAGATCTACACACCTATTCGAAGAGGATTTCGACAAAAAGTGAGATGTCACCAAAGAAGTTAAAGGGATGAGACCAAGACCCTTTTTTGGGCCGTCCGAGAATAGATGAGATCAATCTTCAAAGAGGCTACCTCATCCCTGACAACGATTGCATGATAAGTATGTAGATTTGTTGATTTCACCATCGACGGCTATAGTTGGAATGAGGTGGTTGATTTTGCGGTTTTCGTAGATCAAGGTGGGTTATTTTGTGGCGTCAAAGTGGTCGGAGGGTAAAGGGGAGCCTAGATAGTTTGAATAGTTGACCAAAGGGGTAATGTTGACTTTGTAATGCAACATTGACTAGCCGAGTCTTAACGACAAAAACATCGTAGGAGTAATTCATTCTCAGTAACCTATGTTATTATTGGGTTTTTGTCATATAAGTCTTTCAATGTTCTTTAAGTTTAAATAAGTCCCTCAAATATTTATGATTTTAAATTAGTCTTTCGAATTCTTATTTATAAGATAAAATGATCGATAGAATCCAAATTTTATTTAATTCATATAATATAATTGTGATATTTCAAGAATATATTCAATTCGGATTTAGTTCATTTATATTTTCAAAAAATAAATAATAATTTGAAAAAAATAATAATAAAATAGAATTAATTTGTTTAATACGAGAATTATTTAGTCTTAAAATAAATATTTGAGAAACTATATTGAAATTATAAAATTTTTAAGACAAGAAATAGATATTTAGTCCAGTACATAACAATCTAAAACATTAATTTAAAATTATGAAGATTTGAAAGATTTATTTAAAATTAATAAAGATTTGAAGGATTTATATGACAAAAATCTATTACTCTCTCCGTCTCGAATTAATCGAAATATTTTAACTCTACATGTGAATTTATACTAGTGTTGAATTTGTGTGCATTTTGATAAAAAATAAATATTTATGTGCGGAATTAGTGGGTATATTGTAATAGATAAGATTGATTTAATATTTTTTTATATTAAAAAATTAAATTTTTTATTTATTTATTTTGAAATCGATAAAAAATTTGTTTTAATTAATTTAGGATGGAAGAGGTTTTAATTATTTTCTTGCTGGGATTAATACAGCACCGCTGTGAGAAGAGGCGTAATCGATAATCCAGTGAAGGCCGGCGAGTTGGCGGCCAAATTAATGGAGTCGCAAGCGGCATTTTCCACCTCGCGAAATCCTTCTCAGGTTTTTCCTTCCCTTTTCTTCTCCTCGAATCCATTTCACCGGGTTTCCGCTTTCTGCTTTTAGACAACCTCGATTGGTTCCTTTCAATCAGATTTTGTTGGCGTATAGTGATATCTTCAGTTGCCTGAGTGATTCCGTGAGTCGCCTTGTGGCCGCAACCGATTCCGGGATGAATAAGTATCAATTTCGCTCCAAATTAGCGCGAAGATCTTTTAGACTAAATCAAGGTTGTTCAAAGAAAAACCTGATGGAGAAAGTGACATTTGTTGGGGGAATTGATTTTTTGGATAGTGTGGTTTGATGATATGGAGGGATTTGTATTTTTGGTGGGAGTTTATGTTTTGGCTTGTAGCTTCAAACTAGGAGCAGGTTATGGTGATGAACTTTTCTTCTGTTGAAAGACAATTTTTCACTGAATTATTTTCATTGGGTTCTGAGTGATTTGAGATCAAGGAAGTTGTGCTTTACATGTACTAAGATTCTGAGAAAAAGTGGAAGTTTTTTCATCAAGATTGTGCACGAGCTGATGGAGATTTTAGCTGAGCCGAATCCGTAGTTAAGTAATAAGTATCCGAATTTCGTTTCTTTGCTTGTTTATTAGTCAATACTTTATTTGCATACTGGGATACAGGAATTTCTGAAATGAATGAAAATATGTAGATTTGCAAACATGGTGTGTAATCAATGATTTGATCGATTTCAATGTTAAGGGGAAGCCCTTTGATTGTTTTCTTGATCATCATGTCTTCCAATTGGCTCATTTCCAAGCATAATGTCACTTTTTTATACCTCATACCTTGCTTGGAACTAGTTTACATCTGGCAGCTGTTTTCTTTTCAGGTTTCGTTGGTTAATCCGCCTCGTACCTTGCTATTAGCATTTCAAAGTATTGGTGTTGTTTATGGAGACCTGAGCACTTCACCCCTCTATGTCTTTACGAGCACTTTCAAGGGGAAGCTGCAAAATCATCATAATGCTGACTCAGTATTGGGTGTATTTTCCTTAATCTTCTGGACGCTGACATTGATTCCCTTGCTCAAGTATGTCATTATTGTGTTGAGTGCAGATGATAACGGAGAAGGTGAGCTGCAAGTGCCATTCTGTTCAGTTTGTAGCTTTAGTTGATGTGCTTGTAATTGTAGGTTGACGTGTTGTTTATCATGCCAGGTGGAACTTTTGCTCTTTACTCTCTACTATGCAGGCATGCAAGGTTTAGTTTACTTCCGAATCAACAAGCTGCAGATGAGGAGCTTTCCACATATAGATATGGCAACTCGACACCAACTGCAGCCTCCTCTTCATTCAAGACTTTTCTCGATAAGCACAAGAGATTAAAGACTGCCTTGTTACTTTTGGTCTTATTTGGTGCCAGCATGGTCATTGGTGATGGTGTCTTGACTCCTGCAGTATCAGGTGCTAACTGAACAGATTATTAGATTAAGATTCAACTTATTTGATATTTCTCGATGATACCCTATACCAATTAGCTCAAGCTGCTAAAGGATTGAAGCGGTGGCAAAGCACTCTAATTGGTAAAACCTGGGGGTTAAATACATTTCTACCTACCTACCTGTATTCATACATTCAAATTACGTGTGTGTATTTCCTCGATATGGCTGCGTAGGTGCTAAATTCAATGCAGCCATGTTGGCTGCACTATACAGCATTTTGCTGCCGCTATACTGCAGTTTTGATAGTGTGTATGGCAGTTTTGTGCATTGCACTTTTTTTAATTGCAGTACACTGTTAAAACTGAGATTTTTTTCCAAAATGATGCAAAAAATAAAAAGAATTCCCAAACTAAACCTCCCAACAACTATATTCCCAAACTAGTGCGTATGGCATGGGATAGAGAGAAGAGGCGCCCTACGTGTCTCTAAGGATGAGGCACAAGGCGCCTTTGTAATGCTTAAAGACACAATGTCTTTTATTTTTCCATATTGGAGAATCTACGTGTTTGTTTTTCTTCTGCGCCTTCGCTCATTCTCATTTCCATACCCCGCCATCGATGCACCCTCCTCCGCCTCCTCTCCTACTCAATTTATCTTCTCTGAATCATCTTCGTCCTCGTTGTCGCGAATTTGTTGGTGATGATCATCGACTTCCATTTGCAGTGGAATTTCTCGAATTTTCTGTGGATGAGAGGAATTGATTGAATTGAATTGATATGTCATATTAGTTATTTAGTTGCAGGAATTGATTGAATTGAATTGCAGTAGGGAAAGGAATCAGATTCTCCGATATGGCAAAATGAAAGACGCTCTGTATCTTTAAGCATAACAAAGGGCGCCTCTTCCTTAGAGACACGTAGGGGCGCCTCTTCCCTCTATTCCATGCCAAACACACTAGTTTGGGAATATAGTTATTGGGAGGTTTAGTTTGGGATATTTTTTTTTGCACCATTTTGGAAAAAAAACCTCAAAACTACAATACATTCAATGCAACAAAGTTTTTTTATTTTTTATTTTCGTTTTCTGTGTAGATGGTGCATGCTTACTAATCATATTGTCAAAGTTAATTATTAGGTTTATCGAGTTGGGCTTATTTAGGTTATGGGCTTATTTGGTTAAACCTATAAATATATAGATAGTCTCATCAATTTTAAATTAATCTATCTTTTCATCGTTGCATGGTATCAGAGGCTTGGGATTTTTTGAGGAAACCAGATTTGCTGTCGCTGCTGTCGGATTGCCGTTCGGAGGCTTCAAAAACACGCACAATCACTGAGAGCCGCTGCAGGACCTTCGGCATGCATAACTCCGTACGACATCCGTACTACGTCCTCACAAACTCGAATTCTACCTCGTTGGATGGAGATTCTCGGATCTTGGTGTTTCTTTTCTTATGTTGTTTGTGTGTGGTGATGTAGTTGACTTGTTATATCGACAACCATAAGTTTGTGTGGTGATTTAGTGTTCATAGTGGTTTTTGTGGTGTGGGTGAGATCCGTTGTCATCGTTGGTACTCAATTTGGTGGTGATTGTTGGTGATAGGTGAAGTTGAATCTCACCCATGATCGTTGGTGTGATAGTTTGTGGTTGGTTTCGTATTTTCTGGTGATTCGTATTTTGTGATGACGATGTCTACAGATTCTGATGTGAACACTTCAAGTGCTTCTGCTTGTGTCTCTTCTAGTGCAAAGTCCTTTTAAGGTATGACCGGTCTACATGCTACCTTGGTCAAATTGGATGGTACTAATTATCCTACTTGGTCAATGGCTTTGTATCTTTATTTTTGCAAATCGTCAGTCAAGATGGCTTGAAGAGGAACCCCATACTGACTCTACTCTAGATGAGTGGAAGGTTACTAATGCTGCATTGTGTACTCTCTTATGGGGGAGTATGTCAGAGACCGTTCGTCATCTCTTTATGGCATGCACAACAGCCCTGGAGGTGTGGTCTAAGTGTGATGTTTTGTATTCCGGATAGAATAATATGAGCAGGGTGTGTGATATATGGGAAGCTCTGTTTGAGGCTAAGATTGGTGATGGTGGATTACCCGAGTATTATGCTCGTTTTTCTACTCTGTGTCAGCATCTATGGTCTTATTTTGCTCCTGCTACTACAATTTGTGAAATGTAGAAACGTGAAGCCGATATGATGGTGGTACTCTTTCTCCATGGTCTTGGTCCAAATCACAGTGCTCTTCGACAACAGATTACTTCTATGGATCATCTACCCTCCATAGAGGAGGTATATTCTCGAGCAACTCGTTATACTCATAGTTCTGCACCTTCTCTGATCTATGATAGTAGTGCTACGGTGGTTCGCGGCAGTTCAACTTCATGTGATCGTGCTTAAAAATTTGTCTTCATTGGTTACTGTCGTACGCAAAAAGGTTATGTCTATTATAGGCCTACCCGTCGACGTGAGTGTGTTGCTGCTAATGAGACATTGTTTGAGGATCAGCCATACTTTGGAGATGTTTCTGTTTCGGGTTTTCTTCAGACACCGGTATTAGAGGTGTCTTTACCAGTGACTATTACACTACCATCCGACTCTTTGAGGACTTCACTGAAAACTGAGCCCTCTGCACTGGCTCCTCTTTGGGTATATATTTGTGGTCCTCGAGTTGTTCGAGGCCCTTTCACGCCAGTCGGTGATCCTCGACCACCACCGTCGGCATCCACTTCCGATACTCTCCAGCCTTCGGCTTCTGTTGATTCTCCCATTATCCACTGTACTCGATCTCAGTGTGTTTTTTTCAATTTTATGTCTTATCATACCTTATCACCACATTTGTCTGTCTTTCTGTCTTCCCTTGTGTCACTACATGTGCCTAGTATTGTGTAGGAGGCGTTGGCTCATCCGGGTTGGGCTCTTGCTATGGAAGAGGAGATAGAAGCCTTATATCGCAATAATACTTTGGGATCTAGTGTCGTTGCCTCCAGGGAAACAAGTGGTTGGGTGCCATTGGGTGTTCATAGTCAAGTATCTTTCGGATGGTTCAGTTGAATGTTTAAAGACGCGTCTTGTTGCGAAAGGCTGCACGGAAACTTATGATAATGACTACGATGAGACCTTTTCTCCGATTGTCAAGATTTCTTCCATCTGTATTCTTATTTTTTTGGCGGCTCGGTTTCATTCATGGTTTACATAACCGGAATCGGAATCGACCAAAACACCAACAGAGTCGAATCGGCCGATTCGGACCGATTTGTTTCTAACCTATTTTTGATCAATTTGTTGTAAAGTGAAGTAAATAAATAAGATAGATATATAAAGTATTATTCAATCTTCGAACTTCAAAATACACATATAAAATATTCAGTATCAATAATTAGATACACATATTATAATTTCTTAATCAGAAAAATGAAGAGTGACGATGATCATCGAAGTATCCTCCATAATGTTCTAAATTCTAGTTAGGACCCTCATCAGGATCCCCTGCTTCCGCACAACAAGTCGATCATCACCACTGCCATGGGAGGAGCCCGAGCTATTGTCGTCAACATCAACTCGTTTGACCTCTAGTATCATTCTCACCCAACATATCATCCAATTCTGGGTTTGGCTGTCCATCAAGAACCGGGGCCTCTACCTCTCTTGTCCATTCAGCAAGCGGATCCTCCTTGTCGAACGTAGCATCCAAAGCTATTATACCAACTTGTTCGAACCTTGAGGCATTCCTATACCTCAATCTCATGTTATAAGAAACAAACACTAACTTCTCTAATTTCATCATTAAAAGCCTGTTTCTTGGCTTTGTGTGAATGAGAGAGAAAGTGCTCCAATTTCTTTCACACTGAGATGAAGAAACCGTTTGACTAAGGATTCGTACAGTTACGGGAGCGAGTTGTGGTGTTTCGTCTCTCATATATATGAACCACCATTACGCTATAAGAATTATATGATCAAATATGTTAATTTATGTGTCATAAAATAACTAAATAATTTATAATATTTATAATTTAGTTTTAGCGACATACCAGAAGTCATAACTTGTATCGCTTGAAAAACTTTTTCAAATCCAAATATCCCTAAACGATTTCTTATCGTTTATCCTAAAAAAAAGAATAGAAGAAAGAATGTTTAGTTGACAGGATAAAATTCCCTAATTGTTAATATATATGACTATAGTTCAACATTTTATGTAAATATCTCTCTCTCGACATGAATCTGATCTATGACATTAGGCAACATCCTAGCCAGCACGACTCTGAAGCCATTCATGACCTCTCGATCATTTGTTGAATTTTTTGCATATTGAAGATGAGGGTTTAAGAAGTAACCTAGTGTAAAAAGTACAAGGTTTGGTTAGAGAAAGACTAACAAAATAACTTATGTGTAATTTGATTTAATTAAGATTATCACCTGCTACATGCAACTCATGATGTAGTGTCTTGTTCTATCTATTGTTAATTATTTTGTGTCACTTCTTATATTCTTTGCCCCATGAATTTTTAATGGCTATTTTCGCTCTATCCATGGCATCATATATGTATCCCATTTGTGCTTGATCATCTGAGTCCACCATTCGAAGCACTTTTACCAGTGGCTCGAAAAGATTTCCACAGCAATTCAAGTTCTCCCACAATTCATCTCCGAGGAGTATCTTTTGTATTTTCAAGGCATTGCTCTTATCCTTCGATGTCAACCTATTGCAATGTCTCGTTTGTTCAATAATAAAAATCACTTATTTCGTAATTTTTTCAAAGATAAATAAAAGAATTTGATTTATACCTGTTGACAGTATCGATCCAGCTCTCAGATATCACCATCCTTCCCAATGTATCTTTTTGCTGGAATACAGATTGCATTGAGAGAAAATGTGTGGCAAACCTAGCAATTGCCGGCCTTAATAGCTCCTTGCCATCTGTCTCAGCTTTCATAAAGCTCAACAGCGCTCCATGATTATTTATAAATCGAGTCAGTCATTGCGTCTTCTCAATAGTAATCTTAACTCCATCATTCTTGGCAATATCTTCTAGCATAAGATCTATGCTATGAGCCGTGCAAGGAGTCCAAAAGATCTCCCTCCTTTCCATCAACAATTTTCCTGCCGCGTTAAAGTTTGCTCCGTTATCAGTAATTACCTACATATCATAATAATTAGTATACATTTACTTATGAAATAAAGTATACTATAACCTCTTAGTTTTAATAAATCACCTGAACGATCCTCTCAGCTCCGATATGGTCAATTACGCTCTCCATTTGCTCGCATATATAAGATGCTGATTGAATGGCATCACTAGCATCTATGGACCTAATGAACATAGTTCCAGCTGTGCTACACGCTAAAAAATTGATGATATGCCTTCTATTTTGGATAGTCCATCCATTGCGCATCAATGTACAACCATACTCATCCCAGAATTTATGAAGTTTTTCAATATAGATCTTCTGCTCCTCTACCTCTTTGTCGAGCAAACTTCCTCCAATGTCTCGTTGCCTAGGGGGAGGAATTCCAGAGCCACAATCTGCAATTGTTTGTACCATATTCCTATAATATGGGCTCTCCGCCACATGAAATGGAATATGACTAAAATTGAAGAACTTGACAATTGTTTTTGATATCTTCTTCTTCGTCTCCTTGATGCCTTTTGTTATCGTTGTTTTAATCTTAGTTTGTGTGTTTCCTTGTTTTCTGAATATATTTGGATCGGTATATGGGATAGAAGAAGAACGAACATTTCTATCCCGTATAATAAGAAATATGCTAACATGTATTAGATATGTTCAAGTTTGTGAATTTGATAATATCATAAAATAATAGATCTAATGCAATACTCAAATAAAAATATGGCTTATCAAATGCAGTACTACAAGTAAAACTAGGGCCCCTCACACTTGTTGATCGAGTTATTCTTGAAGGTCCGCCTCTCCTGATGGAAGGATCAGAAACTCCGAATCTCCCTCTTTGTTCCTCTTCAAATTATTGTTTGCTGGCTTTGAAAGCTCTCATTTGCATATTTTCTTCGTCCTCGTCCTCATCCTCATCAACGTCCGGATCAGGGAGCTCCTCATCAATATAAAATCCTCTATGCTTTTGTGTAAGTTCATCATCAACAGACCTTTTCTTAGCCTGTTTCTTCTCCTTAGTTTTCATCTTTCGATTAATCAAAGCCCTAAATTCTTGTCTCACTTCAGTAGGAACTTTTTAAGCATTTTTTGACTTCTCCATGAATACCAGCTAAGTGAAACTTTGTTCGATAGACACCCCCAGTCATATGTTTTCCACAATAATTACGCTTAGTTTTCCTTCTATTATTCTCTCTCATTGTACAATGAGTCCATCTGAAATCCGACTCTAGTCCGATTTTATCCCTTTTTCTTTAAGCCATCTGACGTACAAATTTAAATTTTTAAAAGAAGCATCTCATTACTCAAACATAAATGTAACGTTCTAATATTTTGGAAAAAAAAACTAAAACTTACCTGTTTTAGATCTGAGTGAACAATTTTGCTTCAAATATTTAAATCATCACTTGAATAATGTAGATCGATAAGAATTTTTGCATCTTCCTTGTTTTTCCCAGGTTCTTTTCGTGCTCTCTGCTTATTTCTCTTTAGTGTTTATTATAGGGAAACTAGAACAAAATGTGGATCGGTATATGCTCTATGCTTTGGGGAAATTGGATAATAACATTTTTGAATGATGATTTTTATATGCAAGGGAAGCATGCATGGACAAAGTTAGTGGGTTAGGTTACTTAGGTCTCCTTAGGCATAGATTCACAATGATTCAAAGCATTCTAAAGTCGATGACACCATCTACACGAACATCGCTTGAAGCACATGGGAACACAGGAAATGCATAGAACAAAGCATAGAACAAAAAATGGAACATATAATGTGCCTAACCGCTGACTCAATCCGATTCGGGTGTGAATCAGACGATTCAATGCCGATTCAGGCCGATTCAGTCCGATTCAGGGTATATTACCAAAAATCGGTGTGAATCGGAACCGGATGATGCAAAAACCGATCCGATTCGACCGATTAATCGGTGAATCGGTCGATTATGTAAATCATGGTTTCATTGGCCTCTTTATCAGCTCGATGTTAGGAATGCCTTTGTGAATGGTGTTTTTCACGAGGAGGTATATATGGAGCAACCACTAGAGTTCGTTGCTTGGGGGGTGAAGGTGTGTCGTCTGCGTAAAGTTCTATATGGACTTAAACAGTCTTCTCGTGCTTGATTTGGTCGATTTAGTGATGCAGCTGTTGGGTTTGGTATGAAGAGGTGTAGTGTGGACCACTCAGTATTCAGTATATCTTCTCCTGCGGGATTGGTCCTTCTTGTCGTCTATGTTGATATCTATTGTTGTCACGGGAAGTGATGCTGATGGTATTAATCGACTCAAGAAATTTTTGCAAACAGAGTTTAATAATAAAGGTTTAGGACTTCTTCGATACTTTCTGGGCGTAGAAGTCGCGTGTGTTGGTGGCAGCATCGTTTTGTCCCAACGGAAGTATACTCTTGATATTCTCAAGGAGGTGGGCTTACATGATGCAAGACCTAGTGACACGCCTTTGGATTCTGTGGTGAAGCTTGATAATGAAAGATGAGAACTACGCGATCAGAAAAGTATCGATAATTGATAGGAAAGCTGAACTATCTTACCATAACTCGATCGGATATCGCCTTCACAGTGAGTATGGTGAGTCAGTTCCTGAGTTGTCCTTGTACTACTCACTGGCAAGCTGTACTACAGATTGTTCGTTATTTAAAAGGAACTCTGGGACATGGGCTTATGTTCCGTGATTGTGGTCATCTTGATATAACTGGGTATGAAGATCTAGATTTCGAGCCTGTGGAGATCGTTGGATATTTTGATGCAAATTAAGCAGGTTGTCTCATAGATCGTAGATCTATCTCAGGATACTGTGTCTTCCTTGGTGGGAATCTTATCTCATGTAAAAGCAAGAAGCAACCAGTTGTTTCTCAATCTAGTACAGAGGCTAAGTATCGTGCTATGGCGAATGCTACTGGAGAGCTTCAGTTGGTTCGGAGGTTACTACATGAGATAGGTTTCTCTGTGGCAAAATCAGCTGCCCTTCATTGTATTAATCAGTCGGCTATTCATATTACAAACAATCCAGTATTTCATGTGAGAACGAAACATATAGAGATGGATTGTCATTTCGTTCGAGAGAAGGTGAAGAATGGTAACATAAAATTGATATACACTCGGTTTGAAGAATAATTAGCGGACATCTTCACGAAGCCCCTACGACGTAGAAGAATTTCGTACATTTGTAATAAGTTGGGTTTCTTTGATATGTATGCTCCAACTTGAGGGGGAATGCTGAAGTTAATTATTAGGTTTATCAAGTTGGGCTTATTTAGGTTATGGGCCTATTAGGTTATAGCTATAAATAAACATCGTTACACCCAAGGCCTGTTTTATTTCAAAATCCTGGTTGGTTGTGTTGAAAGAGAGAGTATATTGCAGGAACCTGAAATAGGAATCATTGTTCACTTACAGAATTGTCCTGCTTCTGTTTTTGCAGTTTTATCAGCAGTGTCTGGCCTTCAGGTCGCTGAGAATAAGTTGACCCAGAGTGAGTTTTTGATGATTTTATCTCTTTTTCCTAATAAGTGTGTTCCCATGTACACCTGCCACCCTTTCAGTAATAAGTGTCTGTTCCCATGTACACTGCTCACTTTCGTTGTTTTCTTGATAACTAAATCCTTTTCTTATCAATCTAATGAAGGAATTTGGTTCATTTTCTTTTCTTTTCTTTACTCCCCCCTTATTATCATCATCATCATTATTATTATTCTTTTATTTTATTTTATTTTTTGGAAATGCTTATTAATTGTCAGTCCTGAACTATATTTTTTTTATAGGCGAGCTCATCTTGATGGCCTGTGCCTTATTGGTTGGCCTTTTTGCTCTGCAACATTATGGTACACACAAGGTGGCCGTCATGTTTGCACCTATTGTCTGCCTCTGGTTGGTGTCGTTGTTCGCTGTTGGTCTATACAACGTCATCAGATGGAACCCTGAAGTAATACATGCTCTTTCTCCTTACTATATCATAAAGTTCTTCAAGGAGACGGGAAGAGACGGCTGGATAGCTCTTGGTGGTATACTTCTCAGCATAACAGGTATGTCATATTTGGAGGTTAGATATGCTATTTAACATGTCTGTGGCAAATCTCGCCTTATCTGCTGTTGATACGAATCATGTATCTTTCATCATTCCACGTTTAATGCACTTATGTGCCACGTGGAAGATTCTTCCATTAGATATTGCTTGAAAGGTTCCAGAGATTCTGAATTTTTTTACTATGAAGCAAGGAAGAATGAATTTTTGTGTCTCTTTACCATTATGTGGTTCTACAGTTAGTTACAACTTCTGATGCCCTGCCCACAACCATTTGATCTTTCTTTCTTCCTATAGAAGAGCTAGGAATATAAAACAATTTCATTTTGTCATCATCTTTATGTACTATCTCACTTCGTGTGATCTTGACTTTACTACATATCCGATGGTCCAATAATAAAAAATACTACACTATATGATGGGAAAACCTGCAGTAAAGTTCAAATCCAGTGGCAGGTGCCTTTGCCAAGGTCAAAGTTGCTGCTTTGTCTGTGAACAAGGCCCTTGCCTCGTGATGTTAAAAATTGTCTCTTTTGCTGTTATTTTATGTCCTAATGCACTTTTATTTGATATCTTCAGGCACAGAAGCTATGTTTGCTGATCTTGGTCATTTTACAGCTTTCTCTATTAGGGTATGTTTCCACAGGCACTTTGTTCTGTGCTCCATAAAATGATTACATCCAATGCTATAAGCTGGGAATGAGCTGAACATGATGGAATATGGATAGGTGGAGATCCTAGCTTTCACTTGAGTAAATATAAGAAAATATTTGAGATCTTGTTTTTCTTGTGACTTTAGAAATATATATCTATATCAGAAGGCCTTTCTTTTTATTTATTTCACTGAGTATCTCGTATTTTCCCCATGATTAATGCTTTTGACTTTGTTTGGCATAGTCTATCCCTCTCCATCTCTTATAAGTAAATCCTATATTTGCTGATTTTGGTCATTGTACAGCTTTCTCTAGAAGCTATGTCGTAAAAGGCACTTGTGTTTTATGCTTCATGATTGTATAATTTTGTCCAAAGCAATTAGACGGGAATAATGAGTTCTGCATGGATGAAATGTGAATATTAGCTTGATTTGAGTTGGTTACAGGCAAATGTTGTTTTTATTTTTTAACTCTGAAATGCATATGCATGTATGAAGTAGATTTTTCATTTTAGTTAATGTCGTGAGAGTCTCATATTTATTCATCTTAAATCCCTATGGCTCTGC
>JAOVYX010000583.1:0-73421 GCA_035668315.1 Drosera spatulata
CAACTACTCACTCATATTCATCAAATAGCATAAGAAATTCATTAAATAAAGACTCAAACAGATTCTGGTCATGAACATAACAATAAACAGGATCTACACATAGCTTATTGAAGTCCCAATGCGTTATCCGAGGTCTATGCTGAGAGTACGGGATGAAGTTGCGATGATTCCACCTTGGTTTTCCCTTGTTTTGATCGCCTTTCTTCTCGTTCCTCTCCTCTGCCGTCACCTCGTGTTCCTCTGACGAAAATCATGTCCATTCAATGCTAGGAAGGGTTTATATAGGCTTGGGAATGAAACAGAATTGATCGGACGGATGAAATGTGAGATCTGCAGCTGTAAGCCCGTCGTACCCACGCCTAAGTTCAAGGTGGGCGCGCCCGCGCCTCTGGCTGTAGTGCCCGTGACTAATGAGCTCGGGTTCCCTAAAGTTAAAACTAAAAATAACAAACAAGGTTCAAAAATTCCGTAAGCTTATACATAGCTTCTACACATGTAAACCTAGCTAATCGTAACAACAGTTTGCTGAAAAGCCTCTTCGAACGTGAAATGTTGATGAGACGTGAAATGCTGTTCTTCGAGTTCTTGAATTTCCATTTTGCAATTCTTCATCTTTCTACTTCAATTTTCCACGCCAATCTGTCATAAAACCATAACATACAGCAGTACCAACATTCCAAGGCGAAAAGACACTTAAAATACAATTTAGACAATGTAAAGGGAATAAAAACAAACGTTTAGAACGATGAAATGATGTGTGATTTCATACACATCAACTACCAAAAGTTTTGGATAAACAACTAGGACAAACATGGACAGTAAAAGACCACAAATACTTCAAGATCTAGGATTGAAATCTCAAGATCAAAGTCACGTCACAATGCAGCAGACTGGGTCAACAAGGCTGACTTACAACAGAGACGAAAGTAGAGCAGACTGAAAATACAACAGAGCTGATTGATGAATAGACTGGGATCTGAGTAATCGTCATATCAAAGATTTGATGTTCAAAAATCTGTACGAGGTTGACAGTTGTTGTAAGGAGGCCTGTTAGTATCATCGAGGATTTGCACCGTGGACAAATAGATAGCTATCAACGTCAGAACAGTATAATCACGGGTTCTAATTCCCTGAGCCTATAAAAGGGGATTGATCGAGCTCAGAGAAGATTGATGAAGATTATGGATTTCATTTGCAAGCAAGAAAAATCTTTCAAGTATTGAGGAATCGTTCCCAAGAGCTATGAAGAAAGATCCGAGGAAAGGAGTTCATTAGTCTGCATCGAGAACAATATCTACTGTAGAGCTTTTGGAGAGAAATACTATATGTCCTTTTACATTTGACACTCAAAGTTATATATGAGTCTCAACCTACCTATTGTGCTATCATATTCCCAGCAACGAAGAACACAAAAAAAACATATAAAATCTCATCATGATCGTTAGGAATGTGCAATCCCTCAGGTGTATAGAAATTGATGAACAAAACTTTAGAATAGGACATTCTTATAGTCAGTTGTTTAGGTTGAGAACTAGGATAGTGAGAGTGTAGGGAAGCATGCAGCAGAGCAACAGACCACAGTGGGAAGGCCAATGTGGACCACCTGGATGCAGACTACTACACAAAGTTTTGGATAAAGAACTGGGACAAATATGGGCAACAAAAGATCACAAATATTTCAAAAACTAGGATCAAAGTCACATCACAATGCAGCAGGCTGGATGCAGTAAGGCTGGCTTGCAGTAGAGACGGAAGCGCACCAGACTGAAAATACAGCAGTGCTTATTAGTGAATGGACTGGGATCTGAGTAGCGGTCATATCGAAGATTTGAGGTTCAAAAATCAATACGAGGTTGATGGTTGTTGTGAGGAGGCCTGTCAACATCACTGAGGATTTGCACAGGGGACAAACAGACAGCTGTCAACGTCAGAACAGTATAATCATGGCTTCTAATTCCCTGAGACTATAAAAGGGGATTGATCGAGCTCAGAGAAGATTGACGACGATTGTGGATTTTATTTGCAAGCAAAAAAAATCTCTCAAGTGTTGAGAAATCGTTCTCAAGAGCTGTGAAGAAAGATTCGAGGAAAGGAGTTCACCAGTCTGCACCAAGAACAATATCTACTTTAGAGCTTTTCGAGAAGATCTGTGCAACGATCTAGGTTCTAGCCTTAGCAAATTCTGTACTTGTAAGGGGTTATCTTGTAAGCCATAAACAAGAAGATAGTGACTTCACCTCTTGGCCTAACAAAACTGGTTATCAAAGGAAGATTGGACTAAGCCTTCGTTGATCAATTGAAACGATTGTCTGAACCAAGGGAAAAATCTTGTGTCCTCTATTACTTTTCGTCTTATGCTTAGAATTGTTAGAAAACAATGCAGAACTCACAAGAGACAACTTTGAAATAATTTTGTCTCTACTACAGACTCATTCCGCAAGTCTGTAGGAGGTTAAAAGCATACTAACCAAGACCAGGTTATATTGAACAATGAAAATTTTTGAATAGCCTGTTTACCCCCCTTTAGGGTATTCATTGTAAACTCTGTGATTTATAATTGGTATCAGAATCTGACTTTCTTGACTTAACACTTATTAGAAAGAAAAAGGTCTTTTTCTTGTCTGCTTGTCATTTGCAAAAGAAGTTACTAACTTTTATTTTGTGAAGAAAGAATGGCTCCTCCAAAGCTGCCTAATTTCTCTAATAGTGGTGAACCACCAGCATACTCATTCGACAAATTCAACCACTGGAAGTTAAGAATGTTAGCTCATTTGGACTCAAATGATGAGAGAATGAAAGACATAGTCACAGATGGCCGTCATATATCGAAGATGTCAGAGCCACTGGATGCCAGAAAAGAAGTTTACAAGCCAAAGTCTCTATGGATAAAGGAGGACTGGGATTTGGTACTGGTAGACAGGAGGGCGAGAAATCAATTCTTCAAGGCCCTGGATGATGACATGTTTTCTGGTCCATAAAAAAAATCTCCTAACCAGGCATTCTCGAAATCCTACTGACTTAAATATCGGAGCCGGTCCCCGAGGGAAACCCTCTGGCCCGACTAACCGGTCTGTTGTTTTCTGGTGTAATTGCAGGCGAAGTGAGTATGGACCAGGGCCCAACATACAAAATCCACCACATAAATTCCTGGGTTCACAAACCCAATCTCCTACCAGATTTTCACACAAACACTTTGGCGCCCATCGTGGGGCCTGGTTTGATGACTCAAAAGAGCCGCAATACCAGGAACATGGAACGGACCAAGAATACTAATCAACTCCAACTCGATCTCCCGCCTCGACCAACAAACATGACCGGAGTGGTAACAGGTCGGGACAAAGAGATTCAAGGACAAGCACAACAGGGTTTGGCCACGATAGAGATGCTGACTACTTTCTAAGCCCAAATAGAGAATTAGACCGCCACCTTTATGAGAACAATAACCGATCTCATAAACCAAAGATTTCCTTCGCAGGGGGCAGAACTTAGTAATTGGAATGATAACCCGGTACCCGACTTGAGGATCCCTCCTCCCGATGCTCTATCGCCTGGAGATCTCAGGCACCTGTTGAACTAGAACCAGGTGTTGGGGAAAGATTGGAATAGAGTGATGGCCGAAGGACAAGGCGAATCAGACCGGCACACAGAAGAGGAGCATAGGAGCCTCATTATCTCCAAGATTTCGGAGAGACGGTCTCGGGAACAGGGGTTGAGAGAAAGAGAGGCCCAAAACCCTCCATGAGAGACTGAAAATCTAGAAAGGAAGGTCGAAGAGCTTTTTCGAATGATGATAGAGGCAGCCCTTAAATCCAAAGGGACAAAATGAGACACCGATCTAAGGACGGAGGCGCCTTTCACCGAGGAGATATGAAAGTTCGTGATTGTAACAGGAACAGACTAGATGGGGGAGGGGTGTGAATAGACTGTTCTAAAAAATTCTTTGACTAAAAGCTAATTATGCAATGGCAAACAGTAATATGTGAAAAACAAATTAGACAAACAACTCTGATCACAGTCAACCAATCTGACTCAAGAATGAAACAGATGATGATCAATCTATCAATTAATCTAACCAAATTACCGATCCAAAAATATCAATCAAGAATCTGTGCCAAACTCTTCTGTTAAACAGATAACATAGGAGTGTATGATCTAACCTATCATATCAATGATCAAATAGTGATTTATCAAGATTCTTATTAACAGAGTCTTGATTTTGATCAGACAAGCAAGTAAACAGGATTGAATCGATGAAGATAAAAGCAGAATCAAAGAACACCCAATTTATAGTGGTTCAGACTCAAATCAGTGCTAAGTAACTGATTTGAACTTAGCCTAGTCTTCCTCGTGTTAGCAGTGTACTAATCAAGAAGGGAATCCACTAGATGACATTGGATCACAGTTCAACATATTGAGTTTTCAGGATCACTCAACAACCTTTACACATAACCGGATTTCAACAACTCTATCACCAGATGATCCCCGTAGGATCCAACAACCAATGTCAACAGATTGCCAAAAGGAACACACTCACAGAGAAAGAGGACTTGCACCAGTCATCGTCTTCGTCATGATGTTCCAAAGAAAATTGATCCTTGATGAACACTAGAAAGTTTTCTTGATGAGTAGAGATAGAGAGAGACAGAGAAAATTTGAGCACTTTGATTCACAGATGTGAAAAGCATAAGTGTATTCTTTTTCGTTGCCTTCTCTCTGTAGTCTCGTGCCTTATCACAACCGCACTGATTCTCACAACTTCACTATCTCAGACATGATCACCACAAAACCTATAAGTTTTATCTATTATCAGACTACCTGTTCTGTCCTCAGCTTTTGCTGAAGACCTATCTAATCTCATAACTGTTATTCTACCCAGAGCATTTACCATTCTGATTATGGCAGTTTGATACACAATTTCTAACAGAGTACCTGATTACCTTAAGCACACTTAATCACACATGTTAGTAATCCTTTGATTCATCAAATCCTGTACGGTACTTTGAATCTCCCCCTATTTGATGAATTTCAAAGAAAAAACTTAGACAGGTAGAATCAATCAGTTTTAGAGTAACATGTAAAACGTCATACATGTATAACAAAAGATAGCATTCAATTAGATCAGAGAAGAAGGACAAAAGCAAGCAAAAGAACAAAAGCAATGAAATCTACTTGAAAAAACTACAAACTTATAAGCCCAAAAATACTAGTCTAAGTGTAACTTTTTACTCCATAAACTAGTCTACTCCCCCTTTTTTTGTTTTCAACGTTTTGTAAGTTTTCAAGGTTTAGGGTGTCGTTTTCAAGGTTTTGTAAGTTGAGGTGTTTTAATATTTTCTTGATTCTCTCTTCAGCTCCTGCAGTGACTTGGGGTAGATGAGCTATGTCATCTTTCAGACTTGATGTCCCAGATCTGATCTCGACCAGTGAGTCTTCAAAGGTCCTCACCTTTGTAAGAGTCTTATGTACCTTGAGCAGAGTCTTTTTTAACTTATCTAATGTGTCCAACTTGTGCTTGATCAGAAGGTCGTTGAACGCAGCTTCCCTATGTCTGAGATCTTGAAGCTCAATTCCCATATCGTTCATAAATCTTTCCACAAAGTCTTATACCAGCTTTAACTTGGGCTCGACTAAGACAGTCAATCTGCTTAATTCAGCTCTCATGTTGTTGTTTGCTTGGAAGTTCTGGTTTGTAAGCTTTTCTACCTTCCTATTCATATGAACTGCAATGGACTTCACAATCTCTTTGACAGACTCGATTGTTTCGGTCATCTTTGTCTCCCCCAGACTCTCAATAATCCATTTTAGTTCATCTTTGACAGACTCGATTGTTTCGGTCATCTAAGATTCCTATGCTTGGCATAATCTGTTTGGCTCTGTCTGCCTCTTCTTTGGCCGGGAGCCAGTCTGTTGATGTTGTTGTGGTTGTCTTTCTGATGATGGTGGTGGAGTTGGTTGTCTTTCTTCTGATGGTGGTGGCGTTTGTGTCGAATTTCCCCTTTGGGACCTGCACTGCTCCTCGATGTCTTCCTCTGTCGGATCTATAAAGCATTCTGCATAATCCTCAGGGTCTTCTTCTTCATCACCCTCTTTCTAATATTGTACGTTTGTCTGTCTTGGCTGAGAAGATAACGTGGGTTGTTGTTCGTTAGGGTTCGGCATGATTGGATATTTCAAGGCATATTAAGACATCACTATGCTCTTGACTTCCTTGTTCAGATCATGCAGCCTTGCCTCTGCTACCTGACAGACAAGCTTCCATGCTTCAGGTGAGTATTTTGGGGTAATCACCACCTTACCAGATCTGCTCCACTAATTAGCTGTGGCAGTTTGAACATCAATTCAAATTGCTCCAATTAGCCTGAATCCCCATCTGACACACTTTCTAGTGTCTTCATTAAACATTCCACTAGCCAGGCCTACTTGGAGTTGTTTATCTGTCGTTCCCATTTATTGATACGCGTCTACAGGAGCCTTTTCAACTCATCTCGCCTCTCCTATCTGAGGTGTTCAGGATGGAGTCTGATGGAGTTGAGCAGATTACCTTGATGGAGTCTAGCTTGTTGTCGTCTGAGCTCTATGTACAGAGGTTTGAGGGTTCATCTATTCCCTAGGGTTCCGAGCGTGTTTTGTCGTCTGACCAAACGGACATTGATCTTCATCATCAGACTCTTCTTCTTCTTGTTCTACCATTGGAGCCAGTGGTACCTTTTGAGTAGCAGATGACCCAGCTGTGTCTACCTTTCTTTTCTTCTACTGAGGCTCTGCTGGGGCAGAGTCTGAGGACTCTCCCACCTCTGACTGCTTGAAGGAGATAATCTTATCTTCAATGAAGGTAGTACCAACTACCCCATCAACAGAGTTAGTTCTTTTTAGAAAGACGCTTAGAATCCGCCCAAAGCATGGGTAGGATGCTTTCCAATCTCTTCGATGTGTTTCATCAGAAGTCCCATCAGAATGGTTGCCTAGTCCACTTTGGTCTTTATGACGATTGTACACATCAGCTTCAGATGAGCTGTGGAGACTTGATCTGCAGATATGCCTTGACTCTTGAAGCACTTCTTGATGATCAGTGTCAGAGCCCCATACTCATCTGAAAAATTCTTTACAAGAATCTTTCAAAATGGAATGGTTACATCCCCCATCATCTTCTTCCAGCCTTCATACATGACCTTATCTGACACCTCCATTATGTTTGAAGCATTTAGCCCGAAGGTGACACGTAGAGTATTCGTGTGCTAAACTCTGATGTCACGCTGTCTGGTAGAACAGTGTTCTGAATCATGTCCTTCACATGATCATAGAAGATCACTGACGTAGCACTGATAATGTCCTCTAGCCCCGCAAACAACAGTAATTCAAGTATCCCAGAGTACTGGGGATATGTAATCCTCAGAGCAGCGAAGTTCACAGCCAAACCTATGTAGAATCCTAAAGCGTTTTTCTCTGTTTTGGATTTCGGTGCCATTGTTGTGGTTTGTTTTGTAAAAGAGAGGGACTTGACTAGGGCTTGCTTACAGGTGTGAGTTTCAGAGTTGAAAGCGTAAAGGTTTGTACCTATCTCCCCAATCCCTTTATATAGTCCCAATAGGCTAACAATTAGGATAGATTTGCAAACACACAAAGAATTTCAATTGTTTGAAATTCTAACAGGCGGGACATAAAGATTTATCTTCTTTCTATAAAATCACTCATCATGGTAGGCTTTATGACATGTTTTGGGACGACACATGCTTTTTATCATAATGTCCACTTTTTCAACCACTAAACTCTTCCAATCCCCCACTCACATCACATGCAATTTTGGTGATTAAATTCACTTAACCCAAACCACACTCAATAACACTCATCCACACTTTATCATTGATCATAAACACCAATTCGATTTATCTTTAGATTTGCTGATTTCATTAATTCGTCTCTCAATATGAATTAATTTTAATCATGGAATACCCTTATTAGTGATTATCAGTCAAGATTTCTCCCCCTCAATTAATGCACTCAAATAAGTCACAAAAACTTCAAGCACTCGAGCAATCAAAGATACGAGTTGTAATAGATGTTACCCATGTACAGTCAGCACTTCTTTTCAGATGAGTTTGGTCAATCTAGATGAACATCGCTACATCTTTAGATAAGCTCTCATCAGAATTATTGACATCTTTTGATTTGCACACACTTAGAAAAATCATATCAGTCATCTAGAGTGATTAAACCTAGTTTTTCACAAGTAAAACTAAACCTCTTTTCATCTATGGGCTTTGTAAAGATGTCTGCTAGCTGTTCATTAGTTGAGATAAAGTGTAGAGTAAAATTTTCTTTTTGAACATGATCTCTAATAAAATGATGACGAAGGTCTATATGCTTAGTACGTGAATGAAAAACAGGATTCTCTGAGATAGCAATTATAGAGGTATTGTCATAGTAAATGGGACAAGTTTTAAAGTTAAATCCATAGTCAGATGGTTGTGAATTCATCCATAGTATCTAAACAGCACAGCTTCCAACAGCCACATATTCAGCCTCAGTAGTAGATGTGGCAACCAGGATACCTGACTATGTCCCAAGAATTGACACGTGCCAGTAGTGTTTTTTCTATCCACTTTGCATCCTTCAAAATCAGTATCAGAAAATCCAGTAATGTCTGAAATAGGCAGATTAGGTAACCAGATACCCATATTGGGAGTTCTCTTGAGGTATCTGATGATCCTCTTAGTTGCAGTCAGATGAGATTGTTTGGGATCTGGTTGAAACCTTGCACATAGACACACAGAAAATATTATATTAGGTCTGTTGGCACTCAGATAAAGAAGTGATCCAATGATGCCACGATGCTTGGTAACATCAACAGATTTCCAATTCTCATCTTTGTCAAGTTTGACAGATATACTCATGGTAGTTTTCATATGGGCAGATGACTCCATCCTATATTTTCTCAAGATGTCTCTAAGATATTTTATCTGAGAGATGAATATGCATTATCCATCAGTTTTACTTGTAATCCAAGGAAATATTTTAATTCTCCCCATCATGCTTATCTCAAAAGACGATTGCATGAGTTTAGAGAATCTCTCACACAATTTGGGGTCGGTAGATGCAAAGATAATGTCATCTACGCGTATTAGTACAAGCAAAAGCTTGTCCTTATGCATGTTAATAAAAGAGGGGTATCGATGACTCCCCTTCTAAAACCTTTTTCAGTAAGGAAGTTGAGAGAGTGTCATACCAGGCTCTGAGGCTTGTCTGAGCCCGTACAGAGCTTTACTTGACCTGTAGACATGATCTGGGTAATCTGGATCTTCAAAACCACGAGGTTGTCTGATGTATACTTCTTCTTGAAGTCTTCTATTCAGGAAAGCACTCTTTATATCCATCTAAAATACTTTCATGGATATTAAAGCAGCATACGCTAGGAATATTCGAATAGCTTCTAATCTGGCCACCGATGCAAAAGCATCATCAAAGTCAATTCCCTCCTCTTGAGAGTAGCCTTGAGTGACTAGTCTGCCTTTATTTCTTATGATAATTCCTTCTTCATCTATCTTGTTCTTGTAGATCCACTTTGTACTAATGACTTGGTGGTCTGTAGATTCCGGACATTTAGTCTGGTGAATTGGTTCAATTCTTCTTGCATTACGTCTATCCAGTTTAGGCTTGTCAGTGCTTCAGACACGTTCTTAGGCTCTATTTTTAATAGAAAGGAAGAGAAGAGACACTCATTTCTTGTTCCAAATCTGGTCATTCTTGTGCATCCTTGTCTTCAATTATCTGATCAGTAGAGTGTGACTTTGCCCATCTCGCTCCAAACACAATCTTGGGAGCTTCTCTTATCATTGGATCTTCAGATATTGTATGCCCGGGTTGTTCTATCTAGTCAGACGCTAAATTTGGTAAGGGGTCTGGATGCACAGTATTTGTTGTCATACTCTATTCGTCTGGTGTGTCTGTTGAAACTTTATCTGTATGACATATGTCTGTCTGTTCAGCATTATCTGATGGTCTATCAATTTACACACATTCTTCATCAAACACACAAGCTTCTCTCTCCGAGGAAGCGTTAGTCTCATCAAAACAAACATGAACAGACTATTTAATAGTCTTAGTTGACTTATTATACATTCTAAAAGCCTTACTCATCATAGAATAGCCCATAAAGAAGGCTTCATCAGACTTAGCATCAAATTTATGTAGATAATTTTTATTATTGTCATGCATATAATATTTGCAACCAAAATTATGAAAATAGCTAAGATTAGGAATTCTCCCTTTCTATAGGTCATAAGGAGTCTTCTTCAATGCCTTATGGATCAAGGTGCGATTCTGAACATAGCATGTTGTATTTACAGCTTCACCCAGAACATCTTTGGCAGATTAGCTTCATGTTGCATTGTTCTAACAGCTTCTATCAGAGTCCAATTCTTTCTCTCAACCACACCATTCTATTGAGGGGTTCGAGGGGCAGAGAAGTTGTGTTGAATCCCATGGTCATCGCAATATTGCTCAACTTCTCTTCTATCGAACTTAGTTCCATGATCACTTTTTATAGCAATCATATTTAATCCCCTTTCATTCTGAACCCTTTAGACTAAACTTAGTCTGTTTGCCCATAAAACATGAGTAAACCTGCATAGGATAATTGAAATCGACCACGTAGACGTCTCTAACTCTAATTCCTGCAAGCTTGACAGCATTGTTAGCAACTTCTTTCACTAGGCATATGTTATTGCAAAATTCAACCGTATGTCCTTTGTCACATAGTTGATTGATGGAGAGCATATTATGTTGTAATCCTTCAATGTATGCCACATTGCTGAAAGTGGCATCACCTCTACCGAGGCTTCCATACGCTCTAGTCTTACCAGTACTACTATCCCCAAACACAACTCGTGGTCCGTTCTTACTTTTGTAATCTGATTGTAGTGATTTGTCACTAGTCATGTGTCTAGAGCATCCACTATCCAAATACCAGATTTGAGGTTGATATCCCTGCAAATTAGACGTTTATTTCATGTATGGTCCCCATTTATTTTGGATCTAGGAGGTTAGTTAAAAGACCCTTAGGTACCCATATCCATTTCCTTTTTAGAGTCGGATAGGCCAGCAATTGTCAACGGTATGGCCATGCTTATAGCACATATAACCTTTAGAGGAACTGACTGGTCTGATAGGTTTTAGAGCCTTTTGTTGAGTCTGATCAAATCTCCCCCTTAGATTAGGCCTTGTTGGCTTCTGGGGATACTGAGCAGATCTCCCCCTCACTTTATGCTGATATGGTTATAAGAGTCTTTATAAGACACCTTCTTAGGTTTTGTCTAGCTGGGTATAGATGCTTTGACATTATCTATCTTCCCTTGAACAGACAAGCTCGTGCATGTCTTTTTTTTTTTACTGAGTTTGTCTATTCAACAAATTTAGTTTGTGGGACCAGAAGAGGTTTACTGGTTGCCTTAACAAATACTATGGGTGAGGGCTTCCTCAATTTAACCTTTTCCTGTGGATTTAAGTCACCGCATCCAATACCCTCTTTTGAGGTCCCATTGGAAGTAATCTGATCAAAGCATTTGGACGAGTTCCACTTTTTAATAGTGGCAGGCAAGTTATCTCACTCTTCTATCAATTTACTTATTTGGCTCTTTTGGTTTTCTACAGTGTCTTTCAACTTGTCTACTTCTGCCTTGAGCAGAATAAGGGTACTCTGAGTATCCTCTCCAAACTCAGTAAAACCATTTCTCTTTGAGAGAATTATCTCATGTTCAACACAGAGTCTGTTATACGTTTTTGAGCAGTTTAGAAGCTCTTTGGACAAATCTTTGACCAACTCACTCAAATTAGACATAGCAACAGAAGAATCAGAGAAGTCATATACCTCACTTATGTCGAATTCCTTCTTCGCCCTCAGACAAACTTGTTCATCGTCTAATTCTGAATCAGATGATTCAGTGTCACTCCATGTCGTGTCTCCTATAATCACTTTTGACTTCTTCCTTTTATTAGCCTTCTCTGCTTTATTGTCTATCGAGGTCTTCTTCGGCTTTGAGCAGAAGTCTTTCTGTTGTCTTTAGATCTAGGACAGTCTGCCATGAAATGACCAGTCTTGTCACACGTTAAACAAGCATCCTTGGACTCCTTCTTCCTTGTTGCCTGATTCTTATACGTCCTGATTCCTTTTCAAATGAATTTCCCTAGGTGCTTGGTAAGGAAGGAGACCATTTCATCTTCCTCATCTGATTCATCAGACTACTTATCATTTTTGATCGCAAGCTGACTATGAGAGGCCTTCAATGCTATTATAGCATTCGGGGTAGTTCGAGATCATTTCTGAACTATTTCCCATTGGTAGGTCAACAAATTACCATACAAATCCTATAAAGTCATCATTGACAGATCCTTTGCCTCCCTAACAACAGTAGTTTTGGAATCCCAGCTATCCGGCAGAGCCCGAATATACTTCAGATTGGAATCCTCCTCATTGTACACCTTTCCATAAGTCTTATGAGTGTTTAATAGTATGTTGAACCTCTCAAAGATATCTGACAGAGTCACCAGACTAGTGCATAAACAGCTCATATTGTTGTACCAATATAGACAGTATGTTCTTGCGGACATCATTGGTCCCTTCATTCTTGACTACCAAGGCATCCCAAACTTCTTTGGCAGAGGTACAATAGACCACATGCTCAAACAGATCTTCATTAAGAGCCTGAAACAGTATGTTCATGGCCTTCTTGTCCATCGCGACCTTCTTTTTATCATCTTCTGTCCATTCAGATTTGGGCACATCCACCAGGGCTATGGAAGTAGGTGATTCATCCATCCTTGGGACATGATAACCATTGAGAATCGTCTCACAGAGAGCTTCGTCTACAACATCCAATACTATCTTTATTCTAACCTTCAATTGCCAAATTTCTTAATGTTGCACATTGGAGGTTTCAAACTCAAATTATTGTTAGTCATATTGAAAACGAACAGTATCACACAAAAGAATCACAACCAGGATCTCTTCACAGAAATAAGTAAACAACTGCTCTGATACCAAATGAAAGTTTATGATTATAAAAGGAACAGACTAGAGGGGGGGTGAATAGGCTGTTCTAAAAAAACTTTGACTAAAAGCTAACTATGCAGCAAAAAACAGTAATGTATACGAAACAAATTAGACAAACAACTCTGATCACAGTCAACCAATCTGACTCAAGAATCAAACAGATGATGACCAATCTATCAACTAATCTAACCAAAATACCGATCCAATTAGATCAATCAAGAATCTATGTCAAACTCTTCTGTCAAATAGATAACAGAGGAATCTATGATCTAACCTATCAGATCAATAAACAGTAATTTATCAAGATTCTTATTAACAGGGTCTTGATTTTGATTAGACTAGCAAGTTAATAGTGATTGAATCAATGAAGATAAAAGCAGAATCAAAGAACACATAATAATTAATGGTTCAGACACAAATCAGTGCTAACTAACTAATTTGAACTTAATCCACTCTTCCTCGTGTTAACAGTGTACTAACCAAGAAGGGAATCCACTAGATGACCTTGGATAACAGTTCAACAGATTGAGTTTTCAGGATCGCTCAACAACCTTTACACACAACCAGTTTTCAACAAATCTATCACCAGATGATCCTCGCAGGATCCAACAACCAATGTCAACAGATTGCCGAAAGGAACACACTCACAGAGTAAGAACACTTGTACCAGTCATCGTCTTCATCATGATGTTCCAGAGAAAACTGATTCTTGATGAACGCTAGAAAGTTTTCTTGATGAGGAGAAAGAGAGAGAGAGAGAGAGAGAAACTTTGAGCGCTTTGATTCGCAGATGTGAAAAGCAGAAGTGTATTCGTTTTCATTTCCTTCTCTTTGTATTCTCATGCTTTATATAGACCAAGGCTTTAGGTTTGCTCTCCAATCAACCCACCATTTCTATTTCAACAAGTCATATGACGTGTCTTCTTTAACTTGGATAGAGTCTTCAATAGCAGATAAACGTCTGACTAGATATCTTTTAGAAGTTTGATTCAACCCATCTGATATGTTGCTAACAATTTGTAGACCTTCTTAAATAACTCTGAGAACTGATCTGATCATAACTGCACTGATTCTCATAACTTCACTATCTCGGACATGATCACCACAAAACCTATAAGTCTTATCTATTTCCAGACCACCTGTTCTGTCCAGAGCTTCCACTGAAGACCTATCTAATCTTATAACTATTGTTCTACCCAGAGCATTTACCATTCTGATTGTGACAGTCTGATACCCAGTGTCTGACAAAGTACCTATTTACCTTAAGCATACTTGATCGCACATGTTAGTAATTATTTGGTTCATCAAGTCCAGTAAAGTACTTTCAAGATCAATCGAAAGGTTCCCCCAGGAAGATTCAAAATGCCAGCCTACGAACCCTACGATGGGATCGGGAATCTTTTTTGATCATGTGCAGACATTTTAGACCTCTATGAACCTAAGTGGGGCCGAGGATGCAATTATTTATAAAGCTTTCCCGACCAAACTATGGAGACCCGCTTGGATTCTGTTTCTTCCTTTGAAGAATTGGCTAGGGTCTTCACCACCCAGTACATCAACAGTCAAAGGATCCAGGTAACCTCAGAACACCTCTATGAGGTAAAGCAAAGTCCTAGGGAGAATTTGAGCACGTATATGCAAAGGTTTAACTCAGAAGTGGTGCAAGTCGAACATGTTGAGGAGACTGACATTTGCAGGACGTTGTTTCAAGGTCTCGAGAATCAAAACCTCTGGAAATATACCACTCTTATGGCAAAAATCAGCCAGCATGTAACAGCAAAAAAAATAATGGCATCCCAAAATTGAGTCAGAGAAAGTCACAGGGGAAATCCCGACGAGAGGAAACCGAGACAACTCCAGGTCTCGTGGGGGAAATGATCCCTAATCTCAGGATGAAAGAGAAGACCGGGGGTCCAGATCGCACGGCAAGAAGAAAAAGGAGAAGTCCAAGAAGAAGGGTCACGGGTACACATGGCACACTCCGTTAAACACTACAAGGGCGGAGGAGTTGTTCACACCTCGGGCGAAAAACCTTTTGATAAAGGAGCCTGAGAAACAACGCTTCCGAGGAAACAACCGAAACAATACAAAGTACTATCTGTATCATCGAGATCATGGACACGATGTCGAGGAGTACAGGCACCTCCGGGACGCTGTCAAAGAGCTGATAAGGAAGGGAGCCATTGAAAGGTTTGTGGTTAATCGGAATCCTCCAAAGGATCAGTCTCCATAAAAACCCATGGAGAGGACCCGTACCCCGTCAAGAGGAGGTGGGGATGTGTAGCAACGACCGAGAATCGATATGATATCTAGAGGACTGGCACTACTTGAGTACAGCGATAG
Organism: Drosera spatulata; assembly: GCA_035668315.1. NCBI lineage: Eukaryota > Viridiplantae > Streptophyta > Magnoliopsida > Caryophyllales > Droseraceae > Drosera > Drosera spatulata. Next base: position 15,389 of record JAOVYX010000583.1, read on the forward strand.
TCGGAGGATCGTCAAACTAAGCATCTCATATGGACCGAGAAAGAAAGGAAAGAGTCTAGGATGATGAACAAGTCGAAATCGAACCGGCACAGAGTGGGGATTACACTCCCCCATGATGATGTGTTGGTCCTAGCTGTACATATCAAGGAATTCAATGTAGAAAGGGTTTTGGTTGACAGTGGGTTATCCGCGGACATACTATACTACATAGCGTATAAGAAGATGGGAATGAGCGATAATGACTTAAACCTTTCAAAACCCTATAGGTCATATTCATGGAAGGGCCTGTCTACTCAAAAGGGTATGTCACCTTACTAGTGATACTCGGGTACGAGACCACCAAAAGGACCTCATCCAGAATGGTCGACTTCCTTGTGGTAAATCTCCCATCTATGCATAATTGGATAATTGGGAGACCCATCTCGGTAGGATTGAAGGCGGTGATCTCGTCATGCTACCTAACCTTGAAGTTCCCAACTCCCATGGCGAGGGTGCCATAAAGGGTAACCAAAAGGAGTCTAGAAGATGTTACGAGACCATCATGAAGAAAATGGTTTCCCAAGTCTCGGAAGCCTTCCCCCTACACCTCGATCCCTAAGATCAAACCAAAAGCATGGAACCAGTGGAGGAGCTTGACAACATCCCACCACAAGATGGGGAAAAGGAAAAGTTCTTTCAGATCGAGATATCGCTCAAAGAACCTGATCGGGTAGCACTTATACGGTTTATGAATGGGAACTCAGACGTCTTTGCTTGGGGACCCGAAGACATGCCCGGGGTAGACTCAAGTGTGAGCGTTCACCAACTTTGTGTCGACCCAGATGAAAAACCAGTCAAACAAAAGAAAAGGAGCTTCATCCCCGAGAGGAACAAAGCGATTGCTAAGGAAGTTGAGAAGTTATTAAGGGCAGGCTTCATAAGGGAAGTTGTATACCCGGATTGGTTGGCAAACGAGTCATGGAAAAAAAAGAGAACGGGAAATGAAGGATGTATGTAGACTTCACTGATCTAAACCGGACATGCCCAAAGGATTGCTATCCTCTCCTTCGGATTGATCAACTCGTTTACTCTACCTCAGGATACAACGTGCTGTAATTCATAGATGCATTCTCGGGGTATATTCAGATCCAAATGGCCCCCAAAGATAAAGAAAAGACATCCTTCATTATAGAAGAAGGTACCTATTATTACAAAGTTATTCCCGTTGGGCTCAAGATTGCGGAGGCAACTTATCAAAGATTGGTCAATGATGCTTTTGGTCCTCTGTTAGGAAGCATTATGGAAGTCTCCATTGATGATATGCTAACCAAATTGGTGGAACCAGGGGAACTCACCAAGGACCTGGGAAAGACCTTTGGGATCCTAAGAAACTATAAGATGCGACTCAACCTAGCCAAGTGCGTGATGTGTATGAAAACATACATCATTTCTTTATTTTAAGTGTTTGTTTTATTCCTTTTGTATTGTCTAATTTATGTTTTTAGCGTCTTTTTGTCTTGGAATGTTGGTACTGCTGTGCTTTCATGTTTTTGGCAAATTGCCGTGAAGTTTAGAGCAAAAATGAAGAAGGATGAAGAAAATGACAAGTCATGAGCTCAAAAAGCTGCATTTCACGATTCGTCATCGTTTCACGTGCTTCGAGAGTTTATACGGCAATGTTTCATAGCATTTAGGTAGATTAGCATGTTTAGATGTGGTGTATAAGTTTATAGAATTTTTGGACATTGTTTAGTATTTTTAGTTTAAGTTTTAAGGTAAACAGCGCATCAGTCGCGGGCGCTACACTGGTGTCACGGGCGCGACAGCCATGCGTCGCGGGCACGACGGTTATTTATTAGCATATTCCAGGTTTTTAACCTGTCGCGGGCGCGACTGACCCTGTCGTGGTCGCGACGATGCTTCAGATCTAAAATAACAGTTTTCGGCCGTCGGATCAATCTGGTTGCAAGCCCTCGCCTATAAATACGTCTCCTAGGGTTGTTCTAAGCAGAACACAGAGAAGGAAATGCTCAGGGATGGCAGAGGCGATCAACGGGGGGAGAAACGCAAAGAAAGACGAGCCTTGGAGGGAATTCGGAAGAGTTTTGATCCGTAAACGCATAGGATTTCATTGGAGATTAGTTTGGAACGCATCGCGTGCTGTAAAACCTTTATTCTCAACTGTGGAATCTCTGCAGAATGTTTGTTTTCATTGCCATGTTCCTTTCCATGCTTTATTTAATGCTCATGTGTGAGTCGTTCATTAGTAGGGATGTGTTGATTAGTTTTGATGACCATAGATCATGAGATGTTGACTATATGACATAAACCAGAGGTGTTTGATGATGAAATGATGCATGAAACCTGTTATAATTATCATATAACATGTGTTTATTAGACTGATCACCTAATATACATAGGTTAAAGCTATAAATCGCGCTAAGTGGTTTTGTTTCGTAGCTAATTGATATAATATGATTTAAGCTAATTTTCATATACAATCAATGGTTTCATATGGATATAACATGATTAGTTTAAGCTAATTGCTATGATTGTTATGAATGTTAGTTCCAAGTTATGATTCGACTCTTGTGTTTAAATCATGTTTGAGCTAATTGAAATGATTTAGATCTCTTGAGTTAATTTAACTATCCGAGCTAATTGGAAGTTAGAAGCTAAGAAACGTAGTGACTTAAGCCAAAATTCATTGCAGACATTCCATGTTAATCATTACATCTAAAATTCAGCAACATCCATGATTAATGTGGGTGACTCAAAATGATTCAACCATCGTCCCTACAATACTCTCAACTTAAGAAAACTCCTCTGTATATCTCATCTCTATCTTAGTTTCTGTTGAACTAGTTAGTTTAGTTTTAAATAGTTTCTTACAACAAACACTCCCCCCAAACCTTAATTTTCATATTTGCAATAGTTCTTTATTGTGACTAAAGAAAGATAAATAATATTGTGACCGTCCCTGTGGGTTCGACCCTTACTTTCACTACTGCATTAATTTTATATTCATAGAGCGAAAGTGAGTGCATATAAATTCTAATTTGACGTGCCTACGACAGCACGCATCAGTGCGCCTTCGGATCGGATCAGAAAAGTTTTTGGGATGCATGATCACAAGCGAAGGAATAGAAGCAAACCCGACAAAAGTGCAAACCGTCCTGGGCATGAAACCCCCTAGACCGAGAAAGAGATCCAAAGGCTTTCCGATTGTCTCGCCGCACTTGGGATATTCCTTTCTCGGAGGTCAGAGAGGTTACTATCCTTCTTCAAAGCCCTGAGGGGAGCGTCAATCAACCTAGAATGGACACCGGATTGCCAAAAGGCTTTTGACTAGCAAAGATTTCCCTAAGACAAATTCCCCTTCTAACAAAGCCGGTAACATGAGAGAGACTTTATGTGTACCTAGCAGCCTCCCCTTAGGCGGTTTCTACTGTTTTACACTGAATTGAAGACTACAAAATAGAAACCAATCTATTTCTTCTGTAAGATACTCCATGATGTCCAAACCAGGCACTCCAAAATAAGAAGCTAGCATTGTCACACGTCAATGCTACCCCAAAATTGAGACCCTACTTCCAAGCCCATCTCGTCGTAATGGTCATCAATCAACCCTTGAGGCAGGTGCTGCAAAAACCTAAGGTTTCTGGAAGATTAATCAAATGGTTAGTGGAGCTGAGAGAATATAAAATCACTTAAGAGCCCTGAATGGGTATCAAGGCACAAGCCCTGATAGACTTCTTGATTGAATGCAGATTTTTGGTGAATCCTGATGTGGAAGGAACCTGGGAAGAGGAGCTCGATAGATCGGTTTGGAAGCTTTACAATGATGACTTCTCAACCCAGAAAGGGTGAGGGGTCGGGGTACTCCTATTCACACCCATCGAGTGGGAATTCCGTGTACAATAGACCTGAGGTTCAAGTCAACAAATAACTCTAATGAGTATGAAGCCCTGATATCCAGTCCTAACCTAGTAAAGCACTTACGGGTAGATCGGGTACATATATTCATGGACTCAAACATAGTGACAGACAAAATGAATGGTGCCTTTGAGGTCGAGGAGAAGATGAAAGGCTATTGGGAAATAGCCAAAAAGTTAGGTGCAAACTTCCAACACTACATGTGCAGCAAATTCCCAGGAGGAAAATAGGGTGGCTGATAAACTGAGCAGAATCACATAAACAGGGGAAAAATCAAGTAAAGGGAGGTACTATATGGAGATCGTTCAAGCCCCGAGGGCCTCAAACCCAGAACCGGTAGCCCCGATGGTATATTGTCCTCCTGGATAGACAATATCTAGGGTTGAATATTGACAGGAACTCTCCCCGATGATTCTCGTTCAGCGCAAAAGACCAAAGAAAGGCTCCCGAATTCTTGATACTTGGGGAAGACCTATACAAAAGAGCTTATTCGTCACCACTCTTGAAATGCGTCACAAAAGGAGAGGAAAAGATGATACTCACTGAGATCCATTTTAGGGTGCGTGGGAACCACCATGGTGCTCGAATGCTCACACAAAAATGCTCATTTTGGTGAACCATGCAAACCGATGCAACAAAACTAGTAAAAGGTTGTGACCGATGTCAGAGAATGGCGGACAATAGCAACAAACTGGCTTCCGAGCTCATAACCATTGACATCCTATGTCCCGTCAAGTAGTGAAATATTGACATTCTTAGGCCATTCCCTCTGATGACTGGTTCTGTTTTCCATTGTGGCGGCCGAATACTTCGCAAAGTAGGTGAAAGCCGAAGTAGTCCCGAAAATAACGAAGCGAGCCACAGTCGACTTTGCCTGGAAATCTATTGCTTGTCGATTTGGGATACGCCGGATTCTCATCTCTAACAATGATACCCAATTCACTGGAAAAAATTTCGAGAAGTTCTGTGCTGAGCACGGAATCAAGCAACGCTTTGACTCAATAAAATACCCCTAGACAAACAGACAAGTCGAGGCTGTCAACAAAGAAATCAAAAAGGCTTTAAGCCAAAGGCTGTCTGACGCAAACTCTCTAGGTGGAAGAATTACCCGGGGTACTATGGGCTTACCGTACAACCACGAAAAGGTCAATCGTAGAATCACCCTATAGTCTAGCATGTGGAATGAAAGTAGTGGTATCTGTGGAAGTCAAGCATCCCAGCCCGAGAATAATGGGTTTTCTTGCTAAAAAGAACCCATATTTCAAAAGGTAAGAACTTGATTTCCGGGAGAAAAGTTGGACAAAGCCTTATTGAATGCTCGAGTATTCCAACAAAAACTCATCAAGTACTTAAACAAGAAGGTGAAACCCTAGACTTCTAAGTTGGGGGACTTGGTTATGAGGAGGACCGAATTTGAAGTCAAACAAACTGGTGAAAAGCTCGTTGATAAATGGGAAGGGCCTTATTGGGTAACTGTAACAAAGACTCAGGGGGCATACAAACTAGCTCGGCTCAATGGACAAGAACTGCCAAGAACCTTCAATGCAGACTACCTGATATTATACTACCCATGAATACTTATGAAAGCTAACCAGGACACCTAAAAGGTCCTGGACAACTTTGTACTCTGGAAAAGAATTGAAAACGTCTTGATAGCTCCATCTTGCTCAATTATGTCTTTAAACCTCGTTCCCTTACTTTCTGTTTCTAAGCGTAGAGGTCCTGAGCTAAAAATTTAAGATTAATTTAAAGTTCGAACAAAAAACCGGTCCCTACAAGCAAATAAAATCATGGATTTTCAAGTGAATTGAATAAATGTTTAACAGTCTCACGAAACCTGAAAGGGCCTCTAAGCTCGGACTGGTCATCAGGGGCTCGTGAGACCGGTGGCTAGATACAAGACCCAGAAAACAAGAAGCAATGAAAGGTAGACAAGGAGAAGGTCGATCGCTTAAAATCAGTTATAAGCACAAAGCCCTGGTTTTAAAGTTCACAACTACCATAAAGCCAGAACAAAACCGTTGTGATCTCATGTGATCGAGAATCAAAGTACGCAAGAAAAAAAAAGTGATTTGAGCCTACCTAATCGCGCCATTCTAAAGTCGACCACTAAAATCGATCATATCACACTAAGCACAGCTTCAAAGACAAAAGGGGATAAACTGGGACATGCGTAATATAAAGGAAGCAAGAGTAGCATTAAAGAGAAAGTGCAGATGCAGTTTAAGGGAAACCCCTGCCCCGCGCTCTATGTCCACAAATTAGAAGTCTTTGAAACAAAGATGGGGTACACACCTCTGGGAAAAAAGTTCACGAAAACAACTAGAGCTTGAGTAGTTAGCATCCGCCCCGATGCTTTTTTCCTCTCCAATATCTCGATCTTCACCCCCGGTTGCCAGATTCTCCACTCTAGGTTCCTGGACCTCGACCGTAGAGCCCTCCAAGGCCTCCTTATTCCCATCTTTGGCTTGTCTTTGACGGCCATCTCCTCGTCCTCTTGCTCAGTAAGGAACCGATCAGCCTTTTGCTACTTTTTCGGGCATCCATATAAGGAAGCTCGGCAAAAGCTTTGCCCGGGTTCTTGGCTTCTAATGCAAAGTTTTACCTAAAGGCATGCTCATACTCGAGGTCGAAACTAGCTTGCTCCGCCTTGGCAGCCTTCTTGGTCTCTACCTTCAACTTTTTTCTCAAACTCATCCATCATTCGCCTGAATCGGTCATTATGGGATCGAAGCTGTGATTCTAGTTAATCGGAGAGCTGGTGAGCCCGAAATCCTAGGCATCTTAGGCAACCATGGCATCCTATACTATTTTTAATCGGGGCTCCAAGGCCGAGACCTTGTCCGATCTTGACGGTGGCCAAGTAAAAGGTGGAAATCAAGTAGAAAGAGTTAGGACTGGATTGAAAGGGCGGAAGTCCGAGATGGTTCACCCCGGCAGTGATGAAGGGATGAACCAGAAACCTAAAACCTCCCCCGAGAGTATCGATATAGAAGGGGAGGTAGTGGGTAATAAGAATTAACCTAGAGAGTAAGACTCAGGATAAGAAATTTAAAGCAATCGGGAACCTTGAAGTCCGAGAATTTGTTATTACTGTGAGAAAGAGTACTAAAGTGGGGCACACCAAAGACGTGTTATCTGTACGAGGATTGAAAGGGGTTAAACCCTCAGATGTATCATTAGCACCGATTTCTTCCTCCTCACTTCTTCCTTCACTTCTTTCCTCTCATCCCGAGTTTGAATAAACAGGGTAGGGATCTAAACCCTCAGCACCTAGATATCAGTTTTGAGTAGCCGGTAAAAGGGGATCCAACGTGTCAACATCTAAAGGTTGAAACAAGGTCGTTTGAACATCCGAGAATAGAGGATCTAACTCCTCGACATCCGCAGGATGGGAATCAGCCTTATTGTTATCTTGATCCGAGTCAATGATCGGAGTCCTAGGTCTACCAAGAGCCTGGGGACGTACCCTAGGGGGACTAGAGGTTGAAGTTAATGTGGAAAAAGAGTCCGAGCTCTCATCCTCCTTGGCATACCGAGGAGGACTATTTGAATTAGAATTATTTCAAGAATTGTAAGAACTCATGACTTATCGATTTCAGAGGATTGAAGATCTTCTTGGGATAAAACTGGGACACGAAAATCGAGGATGATAGAAGAAAGACTGAAGAAAAAGGGAGAGGAAAGGAGAATGATTTACAAGGGGACCATATATAGGTGGAGGAACAGGCTGAGCTAAGGGGCAGACCCACAACCCAAGAAGCCAATGGGTAACATTTACCTCGAAAACCATGATTTTTTGTGGCAATTGCATACGGTGCCACGTGGCCAATACATCGCTTGAGTCACCAATGGACGGCGGACACATGGCAACCACTCAATCACATCGTATAGTTCAATCAATCCTGTATTATTACTAAATACGAGTCCCAAGGCAACCCTTTCAGTACCCGAGGGACAAGCCTAGGAGCATAGGAAAACAAGTAACCATACACAAGGAGGTCCCGGTCTCAAAGAACCTCAAAAAAGGGGACCGTGGGGAAGTGTTGGTACAAAAATTAACATGGAATAATAGGCCAAATGCCCAAAATAAAGCCCAATATCACTAAGCCGACCACCTATGAGAAAGGGACAAATGGAATAAAGTGAGTGGGTGGCTATCTAGTCCATAAGATCATGCCGATTATATGACAAAGCTGGGTGATTATTTTATTATAAATACCTACCCCACCAACCAAAAAAGAAAAAAAAAATCTTTGGACCTTACTTTGCAGTCATTAATTGGTTATTCTCGAAACCCTACTGACTTAAGTATCAAAGCCGATCCCCGAAGAAATCCCTCGGTCTCGACTAACCGGACTGCTATTTCTGGTGTGATTACAGGCAAAGTGAGTACGGACCAAGACCCAACACACAAAATCCACCATATAAATTCCTAGGCTCACAAACCCAAGCCCTTACTCGGTTTTCACCAAACAGCATGCTTCCAGACAATGGTGATTGCCAAGGAACTCACTCCACTTTTAAGTATTTATATTGGCATATCTCGCCATATGTATGTCCTCCTTGCGCTTGCAATGTGATCATCACAATGACCACTCCTAATCAAGGGCTAAATGTATGAGGTAGAGCATTGGTTTGCAGAGGATACTCAGGAGGGGGGTGAATTAAGTATCAAAGGATTTTTGAACTCTTTTTCACTTTCTTAATGAGGAAGGCGTGGGTCTTTCTCAACCTGTTTGCTTGTTTGTAAGTCACCAACTGTTTTGTATGCTCACTTGTTGAGTGATCAAGCATGAAAGTAGTAAAGAGAGAGTGGACACAGTGTTTATATCGGGTCGTCTCTTGCTTAAAACTATGGAACAAGAGATTTACATCCAATATCTAGTGAGATTTTTGAGAACTTTGTTCTATGATCTCCTTCACTGGTATACACTGTTCTCACTCTCCTTTACCAATCCTACAGATCAATGTCAAAGAACTCCTGTATTACCAACACCTTGGTAACACAATAAACACCAATTACAACTTGTGTCGATCCCTTAGACGTTACCCTAAGTACACCTTATTGTACCCTGAACTGAGCCTTAACATCTCTAGTTTCTATTCTCCCTATAGAACTCTTGTACCCATGGCTCTAATTTCCTGTAGCAACACCTCGTACTTCTTTGGTCCTTAGTCTCCTTTATTGCACTCCTTGCAATGGCACCCTTGTCTTCAACAAGGCCTGGGTCTTCCTCTAGTTCTGTCACCTAGAACAAAAAAAGTCTTCTTCATCAACTCCCGAGTCAATCAACAATAACAATTTTGTATGTTTGTTGTGTGTGTCAGCTCCAAAATATCAATGGATCATCGTCTTTGGCTTATGGATATTTGTGGAGCTGGATTGAACTTCAATGGATGGCTATTTGGCTCTTTGTTCTTCGATTGTAATACGATGGCAAGGTTGTGTAGACAATCGATCACTTTGATCCCTGGTGATGATCTCTCTTTTATAGAACCCTAGGAATTAGCAAACTTGGATGTCCATGTTCACTTGGACAGCAATCGGATCTTCTTTCCATGCATACACCTCCAAAACTTTTCATATCTACTAAACAATCAAAAATAGATTTTATAGAAAAATATTTGAATTTTGCTCAATATATTGTTATTTCATATATAAGATATTCAAAATAAACAATAAGAATTTAACAAACTCAGCATAATCATCAAAACAAAGGATGTTCCATGTTTATGCCATATTTATGGAAACGAGGGAAGGCCTGGGCCTCGCATATCCTATCTCAATTCTAATATCGTTGGGGAAGGTCAGGGCCTTCCTGTGTTTTTCTAACAACTTATATTCAAGTTCAATTTATTCAATCAATGTCTTCATCAAAACATATGAATTCAACATAAAGGATTGGAACTGTCGATTATTGTGTTGACCATTATCACACCTATTGTGACTGTAGACGGAGTAATTGGTTATCGCAGTATAGCTCCACTAGAAAGTCAACCAATTGGTAAAGATCTTCCAGTAACTGTATCAACCAAGTACACTCCTAGGTGGATACTGTTGTTGCATGATTTTCAGCTGCACTACTTGATAGTGACACAGTAGGTTATCTCTTGCTGCTCCAAGAGATAGCTCCTGATCCAAGATTAAACACATATCCCGAGGTAGATCAACGAGTATCATAGTCTCCAGCGTAATCAGCATCATAGTATCTAGTGACCTGACTAGTGTCTCCTTTCTTGTATAAGAGACCATAGTCAACAACTCCTTTCACATACCTCAGAATCCGATGAACTGCTTCCTAGTGAGGTTTCTTTATGAAATGCTAGTTCTTGAAAGAGTTAGGTAGATTAAACTACCTACAAATTGCCTGTACATGGGACTATCTTCAATATCCTTCCCTTCTGTAGAGCATAACCTGAGATGAACCTCCATTGGTATTGACACTGACCTGCAGTCGACCATCCCATACTTCTGCTGACCAAGGAATAACCCTTCCTTAGTTCTTTGCACTTCAAGACCAAGGAAGTGGTTCAGCTCACCAAGCTTCTTCATCTGAAATTGAAACGAGAGATTGCTTCTGGTTCAGTATATCTTATCATCGTCATCTCTAGTGATAATGAGATCATCAACATAGACCAAGACTAATGCAATCATGCCATCTTGAGCCTTCACAAACAGGTTTGAATTGGTTGGTGCGACAGAGTACCCACTATGTACTAGGAACTCTACTATCTTACCATACCATGTCCTTGGTGCTTGTTTCAAACCATAGAGCACTTTCTTCAGCTTGCAGACATAGTTGGGATAGACCTTGCTTTCGAACCCTTGAGGTTGATCCATGTAGATCTCCTGATCGAGCTCACCATGTAGGAAAGCGTTCTTTACATCCATCTGCCAAAGCCTCCATGACTTGCTTGCTGCTAGTGCCAAAAGAATGCGGACAGTGGTGATCATCTTCTGGCTCGAGGAACACATCTCATCATAATCTAATCCGTACTTCTGTGAGGATCCTCGAGCCATCAAGTGAGCTTTGTATCTATCAATGGATCCGCCTGGGACGAGACTTGATCCTGTATGCCCACTTGCATGAGATAGGTTGTATATCTTCTCGCTTCAGCATGAGATCCCAAGTCTTATTCTGGTTTAAGGCATCGATCTCTTCTTGCATCGTCTTCATCCATTCTACTTCTCATAAGGCTTCATGGTAAGTGTTCGGCTCCCTTGACATATCGTCCTTGACCAAAGAAGCATTAGCATACTTCGGGTTTGGTTTTCAGATCCTACCTATTCTTCGAAGTGCTTGAAAAGGATCTTCAACATCCTTGATCTCCTCATATTAGGTCAGCCGGTCTCTTTCGGTAACCATACACACTTCACTTTTCCAAAGACTCTTCTTCGGTGATTGAGTGGGCTCTTCTTCAATACATTTTTGTTTTTTTGGGCTTAGAGTCTTTTAGTCATCATCATCAACTTGCAATTTCTTTCCAAGCCTCTCTTAAACCTCCACTTCAAACTCCTTTGTACATAGTAGTTCCTATAATAGCAAAAAGCTTGCTATTATAGGAACTTTGGGATAATGTTGAAATCCAAAGCTCATGGTTGTGAAGCACTCAATCCGTTGGAAATCTATCCAAATGCATCAAGAGCCACAAAACCAAATTCTTAAGATAATTGAGCTGGTTGAGTGCTTAATCAAGCAAGTGGGGAGAAGAGTGGTTGTATGTCTTCTAACATTCCCATGCTTACCATGACGAGTGCATTGGTAAGTGGCTGGAGAAGTGTTGTTGTTTCCCTCTGTGTAGATACGAGTTGCCTTCATATTTTGGATAGTTTAGACATTTTATCTCATTATTTTCGTGGATCATATTTGATGTTGATAAGATCGGGTTATTGGGTTTCTTTGTTTTGGCTAGTTGATGTAGTGAATTGAGGCTTACACTTAACTGATGTGCGTGCTTATATGTAATTAGAAACCTCTCAATGATGTATGGTTGCTGGTTTTTGTTTAAGAAATTGTAAAGGATGTTGACTCAAGAGTTGATGTGCCTTTCTTGGTCTGCCTTCCTATTGAATACTACTAGCTTAGCAGCTTTCTGTGCATTTTAATTCATGGTTTTGCCAATCCGAGGATTCAAGGCTGATTTTCTGCCCACTCTCTCGATCACTCGATAAAACCATAATATGATCACACAATGATCATTGAGATCTCTTCATCCGTCGATTTGGCCAAATTAGTTGGCCCAGTGTACCAAACAACGACAACAGGAAACTTCTCTGATAACAAAGCAAGTGAAACGTATCAGCAAACAACAGATTTTGTTTCTTTTTCTTGTATTCTTTTCTGAAGCAATATACTGTTTAAAATAGCAGTATTATAGACAATTAGATGCCAAATTGAATAATACTCCATTAGAAACTGATTAATCACTCCCACATTCAAGCTACCCAATAATGAGAATCAAATAATGCTTGGAATCACAGGGATTGAACAAGAGGATGACAAGAGGAATTAGATTAGCATTCTTGAATAACTGACTAATGTTCGCGGAGAATATTTATTGGTTTGTGATGATTTTATAAAGGAAGAATAACCATATTGTGAATTACAGTAATGAAGTCGAGGAGGCCAAGTAGCCTTGAGTTTTGATAGTTTGATCGTTATGTTTTGCATTGTATGTAATGGATAGACATATCTAATACTTGTCTAGCTTCACGATAGCTCATAGTCTATACAAGAGTTAATTAAGTAGTTACGGGGCCCAGGGGATGTTTCGTATGGCATGATAAAAATCCTTGATGTTTTATATCATTGCAAGCAGTTGATGAGAGATCTAGGCATCGTCTTCTTTGAGGGTGGTGGCCGGATTAGAGTGAATGGTTTAAGAAATTCTCTCTGCTGAAATTCGAGGTGTCGCCCTATATCTTCTTTTCATTAGTCAGGTGTGAAACATTTGGTTCCCATCTCGAATAAATTTGATTGATCTTTCTTGATGAATAAATCTAATGCAGTTTCTAGCTTTGTATATGTTGCTTATTAACCCATCATGTTGCCTGGGTTATCTTTCTTTCAATTTTAGTTTAAATTTGCTTGCCCAAGATACAATGGTAAATTCTGGTCCACACACGGTTTACTCTTATCTAACCATGTTTTTGGTTACCCTTTGAATCTAAGCGACTGAAACTTTTGGAAAAATATGTCTATCATCGGTGATAAATATAAAGAAGTTCGAATACTCACATTGATTAGATAATTATAAGCTCCAAGTGGAAGCATTGATGTCGTCGATGTCACCTTACAAACTGATCTTGTTTGGAGACGTGTGTCGAGGTAGAACCCAACAACACGTACGAATTCCATACCCTAAATCCTACAGATAAGACCACGAGTAGAAAGAGCTCAATTACTTTATGTGAATATGTGACTTCTATTGATCCTCTCAATCATATAGAATAGGCCAACTCTATGGCCTATATTTATAGACTTAAAATATTCTCAGAATATCTAGATCATATATCTTATCAAATAAAAGCATGGGCCCCGAGCCGTATTTATTTATTTAATATATATCTCCCACTCACATGCACATAGCCTCTATATTAATCAGTTACCATAAACTCATTCATGCTCAAATCTCAACACCTGTGCTTAATCCTTATATTTAGAAATAAGGCGTATGACCAAAATGAGAAATCCAAGCTGGATCTAATATGACTATGAACCCCCTACAGAGATGAGACATATTGCATCTCAAAAGAAAATAGGAACTCGTCTTCACCCCAGTCTGCCACTGTCGCATCAAGTACAGATCTGCCATGTCCCTCATGAGCCTAATGCTCAAGGCGTGTTCCAAGTCCTTAGCTGCCAGATTACGCTCTTTTATTAGGTATCGAGTAAGTAATCTCTGTCTGCCACTATCGCATCAAGTACTGATCTGCCATGTCCCTCATGAGCCTAATGCTCAAGGCTTGATCCAAGTCCTTAGCTGCCAGATTATGCTCTTTTATTAGGTGCCAAGCAAGCAATCTCTGAATAGGACGGATGCATAACAGGAGACTTGCATCTAGCCAAACATAATCAATCCACTTCGCTTCCCGCTACATTCCCAAAAGTACCCCAGTCTACCACTGTCACATCAAGTACTGATCTGCCATGTCCCTCATGAGCCTAATGCTCAAGGCGTGATCCAAGTCCTTAGCTGCCAGATTACGCTCTTTTATTAGGCGCAGAGCAAGCAATCTCTGAATATGAGGGATGCATAACAGGAAACTTGCATCTAGCCAAACATAATCAATCCACTTCACTTCCCGCTGCATTCCCAAAAGTATCCCGTCCGACCGCACTATTTTATGGTGGCCATAGGGAATAGAATGAAAGAATCAACACATAAATCTTTACTTCATATCGTGCTCTCCAATGTAGAAGGATGGAGAAATACGTAGATCTCACTGAAAGATAGGAACAATGACATCCATCAATCATCCATATGCCAAATGCCACAAGCATATCTAGATATAAAACAAACATTGTGGTAGAGTCTCGAGCACATCATATGTCAGTGAGTGTCTCGAGTGCTTGTCTAAGATAAAATCCAACTCTGCACCATATAGACCTAGGATCACTCGTTTCCCAAACGATCATCCCTCGACTTCAACTCTCTGATCACACTTTGCGACGGTTCTCATCAGAGACATCGAATCCGGCAAACCAAGAGGGTATACATGGGCTTGGAACAAAGTACCCATGCTTGGTCCATCGACATCATCCTGACCCAATCAGGGCGACCAAAACATAGTGCAATGATCCCAGATCATTTTAATATATTAGCCCTCGGCTAAATGGATAAATCAGTCTTAACCTTGCTCGCTACTCATCAATGCCAAAGGGACGTTGCTTAGTAAGAAAGCCAACCTTATGCCTTACGACACGTCTTTACATATATGCTAATCGAATAACAATACCAAGAAGAGATACAAAACCAAAGAGAACTACTTAACTCAAAAGTGATCTCATTCTTCTACTCAACATGAGTTATAATTGGGCTCAAAGTGTTTTTACCTTCAGAGCCATCATGTGTCCAAGAGTCCTCCACTTAACACATTCTCAAAGAACTTCTTGAGCTAAACGGCATCCCAAATAGCCGAGCTCCAACGAAAACACAATCTCCTAGGCACAATAACATCTCGAATAGTTAGGCTACAAGGGGAATATCTAAAGCAATATCATGCTTTGCACTACTCTCAGAGATAGCGCACCAATTGAGGCAAACACTTAAATACATGGAGTTATGCACTTCTAAGTCAGTGGCTCCATCCATGTCCAAATGACCTTGAAACATGGTACATAATTTGTAATGCCCCGTAAATACCACAAAATATGATTTATTGCTTTCCAATGCTCGATTACACTCATATGAAAAAATAGATGACATGTCATGTCTCTATGCATCAAACTGGAAATAATGGTCATTGGAGATTATAGTACACATGTCATATGGCATGTCAACGGAATTGACTAGATCTATATGGAAATGCTCCAAGATCGTCTTGAGAGATCACGTATGATCTTAATCTCAAGGATAAAATGACCCATGTCCTCCATATCTAAAGGAGAGGACAACACTTCCTGATGGTGACAATACAAGCCTTATCGTTTTTTACGATTAATATGTCATTGACATAGAGTGACAATATGAGCAAACTCTCCTTTGAGCACCTCACATGTACATACTGATCTTCTTCCATAACTATGAACTTTTGCTCAAGAATAGCTCGATAGAAATGAAGATATCATTGTCTAGAAGACTGACTGAGTTCATAAATAGAACGCCATAAGCGCAAACCCTACTGCGTTGGCTCCTACTAGCCTCGAAGCCCAACAGCAAAGGCATGTAGATTTTCTCTTCAAGTTCCTCATTAAAGAATACAGTCTTCATATCCATCTAGTATAATTGTGTTACTATCGCTAAAATAAGACGCACTAGGCTTATATACACAAAGTCTTTGCCATGAGACGTGTCTTGTACTTGTCGATCATCATATCAGGCTTGCGTTTAATTGTAAAAACCCTTTTGTTTCCAACCATAAAGCGGCAAGCAGAAAGATCGATTAACTCCCATACCTGATTCCTATTTAATGGAATATAACTGATCCTTCATAGCAGCTTTTCACTCAGATGCATTAGGCGATGTGAGAGCCTTACTAACATTTCATGACTCATCACGATCTACTAACAGAGCAATAAAGGTGGCATCATCAAACCTTTTGGGTGAGATAGCTTTTCGCTTAGTTTAACATGTAGAAGGATTAAAAGACTCAATTTTTATGTCTATAGAAGTTTATAACCTCCCACTGGAAATAGGCTCCGGAGTGCTCCTACTAGGAATGAAATCCATAAGAGTGCTCCTTCTGGGACCAACATCGATAAGATTGCTCCCACTCGGAGCAACATCTTCACTATGATCATTGACGACGTTACGAGCTAGTTCCCAACCTTCGTTGATTGATCCAGTAGTGACACCTTTTATGTCCAACTCGTAGAGTTGAATATCCTTCTATACCTCTCCTTTGCTAGAAAATTCATCCTCGATATATGTCACATAGCACATCTCAATCTTAATCAGTGTGCCATCTTATTGTTCACATATCATATGCGCACAAAACCTTCAAACCTACATGGTTGCACATGGCCAAGACTAGGCATATGTTCAGTGCACCTTCACAAGGTGTGTCTCAAGCACTAACTTGATCAGCACATGGTTTAGTATGTAGGAAGCAGTCAACATTTACGCTATCATACTCCTCCCCATGTCTAGCAAAATACAATTTTTTTGTCCAAGGAGTCTTTAATTGCCAACGGATCCCGTTTTCCTCACAGAGAAATCTTAATTGCTCAGACGGATATTTATGTCCACGATCAATCCAAAGAACCTTCATATGTCTACTGAGCTGATTTTCAACCTACTTTAGATAGCGTTGAAAACATCTCAAGGCCCCCAACTTGTGAGCTATCAAATAGATATGACCGTATCGTAAAAAATTGTCTATAAATATGATGAAATAATACTATCCATTGCCAGCATGAGTATTAAAAAGACCACATATGTTTGAGTGAATAAACTCTAGTGGATTATCGACTCGTAATCCCTTCCAAAACGGTTTTCGTACTGCTTTTCATTGAGAAAGACTCGCATATTGGAACATCAACCATGCTGAGCAGCCCCATCAAATCCCGTCTAGCAAACCTAGTCATCTTTACTTATCTAACATGACCTAGTCCAACATGTCAATTCACAGAAGATTTAGCAATGAAAACCATGCAAGAAAAATCACCAATATCAAGAATATGGAAATAATCCATTGAATAGGCTTTACTAAACACATGTTCATCCAAGATAATATCTATAAAGTTTGAAACTATCGCAAAACTAAAACCAATAAGTGCTCAAAACTGAAATGGGATTTCTCTTTAATACCTGGTGCATAATCTAAGAGTAATGTTCTTCCAGAACTAAGCTTTAATTGATAGAAGTCGATGCCCAAAACACTCTCTACCATGCTATTACCCATAAAAAAGATAGCCCTTTAGAATATTTCTATATCTCGTAAACCCTCCACGATCTTGTGCTACGTGCTGCGTCACTCCTTAATCCAAAACCCAATACGGGTTAAAATCTACGCACAGTGTATATATAATCATATTAACACAAGAGTGGGAATAAGAGGATACCTTCTTCGCCTCAGTGCAATCACCTTCCTTTTTGAAGTGTCCCTCTTTGTCACGGTTGAAGCACCCTCCTTGTTTCACTTTCATTTTCGAACTCTAGACTCCTTGAGTCCCACAACGTATAAGTTTTCTCTTTTCACCTATCTTAGGTTGAGGTGATGATTGCTTCTAAAGTTCTTTGTTGCCACCCACTGAACATCACACTCACACCAATGTCAAGCTTGGTATTCCAATCCCTACTCCAGACCCTCCTTCAGTAAACTTCACATATGCCCTAATACATTGCTCCACTACTGATTTACCAATGACTCTAAGGACTGCAGCCAGGATTCTAAGAGAAGCATTCAAAGAAGCCAAGAAGTTTATTTCACCCAAGTAGCCAAGGGTTACTATTGGCTTCTTGATATGTACACATGGGATAAGGAGAACTTCCATGATCTCCTCAAAGGCCTAGCTCCTCTTATAGAAGAGCTGGAAGTAGAAAAGCATGAGAATTACAACTTTATGAGGCATTGACACAGTTGGCAAGAGACTTCTCAAAATGATAACTAGAAGCAACATCACCAACTTCAGAAATACTTTTGCTATCAACAAACTCTGAAGTTCTCAGACTGCACAAGTGAGGCTTCTCCAACGCTCTCTCCAAGCTACTCAGAGTCAACTGAAGCAGCACATAATCAAAAATGATCAAAGCATCAAGCTTCTGGAGAACTGAATTCAAGTGGAGATCAATAGAGAAAATACAACATAGACACCCACGACTACAACTTCAAGCACTTAGAGCAACAGTCGAGGCCCTTACAGTAGAGTTGCAAGCTCAACGCTCCTCCATGCCCCCAAATAATGACAACAAAAAGGGGAAAAAGGACCAAGATTGGGAGAAGGAAAAAGAAAAAGGGAAAGGAAAAGGATGCTGAAAAGGACAAGGACAACCAGGCTGGCAGCAAGGATAAGGACAACAAGAAAAAGACAGCAGTGGAAGAGGGCTTTACTGTTCAGAAGGGACAATCATAAAAAGAGGAAGACTTCGTCCAAGGAACCCTCAAGGTCACAGGGGAGGCCAGCAGCAGAGATAAGGAGAAAAGGAAAAGATCCGGAACAAGGGAACATAGGGGACATGAACACCATGGAAATAACAAGGACAGACCCCCTAGGAAATCTCAAAGGCATGATGCAGACTATTCAAAAAGCAACAGAGGAGATTAGCACAAGGAGCATAGGGGACATAGAGCTAAGAGGTAAAATCACTATGTAACGCCCTGTAATCTTCTTTTCTTTCTGAACGATGTGTTTCAAAAAACTTTTCAAACAATTCTTTTTAGAACTATTTAGAAAGTTGTAAGTAATAATGGTCTTGCTGTTTTCAAAATTAAAGTATTGTTATCATCAATTTCGGAGGAGATTTTTGTGATTGATACATAATCCTCCAACTTGTATAAAAATTGATGAACAAAACTCTAGATTAGGACATATACATAGTCAATCACTTAGGCTTAGGACTAGAATGGTCGATGCAGTCTAGGATGCATGCAACAATGCAGTAGAGGATCACAAATGGGAGGCCATTGTGGATCAGCAGATGTAGTAGACATCAGGAGTTCAAGGGAGAATGTTGTGAGAGGCTCCTATTAGCATCACTAAGGATTATGCATGTGAAAACAGTCAGCTATTAACATTAGATAGTACATTCATGAGTTTTGATTTTTTCAGTCCTATAAAAGAAGATCCAATTCAGATAGAGAAGTTTGACGATTGTGAGGTTTTGCTAGCTGAAAAATTTCTCAACAACATTGTGTAATCATTCTTGTGTATTGGATTAAAGATCGGAGAAAAAAAAAAAGTTCACTAGTCTTCATCAAGAACAAGTCTGCAGTAGAGTCCAGAAGTGATCTGTGCACAAAGCTTGTTCTTAGTCTTAGCAAGTTGTGTAACTTGTAAGAGGTTTCTTTCTAAGCCAAAACAAAGAGATAGTGACCTACCTCTTGGATTGACTGCACAGGTCACCAAGAAAAGACAGGACTAAGCCTTTGTTGGTCATTTGACAACGCTTGTCTGAGCCAATATAAATTCTTATACCCTTTACTGCTTAACACTTTATTTTGGAACTGTTAGAAAACTTGTTAGACACAAAGAGATTAGTCCAAAGAACTTGAATATCGACTGTGGACTAATTCTGCTAGTTTGTTGTCTAACAGTTGCATACTAAGTCAAGACCAGACTTCATACTTCTTATTCAAGAAAACTTTTAATAGCTTAATCACCCCCGCCCCCCTCTTAGCTATATTCCGTAAACAATAACATTCATTTATCATCTTCAACACGCTTTGCTTACATAAGAGTTTGAAGCTTACTCACAAGCTATTACATACATCAATCATAACATAATAGAAATAACAGCAAATCAAGATGTGGACTTTCGGCTTCTTTAACAAAGATACGCAAATTCCTCTCCCTCCACAATCCATAAATATACCAGCAAATAGGAGGTTCCTTTGCATAGCCCTTCTCGACCTGTCTTTGGAAACTTTCAAGAACCAATCACACGAATCCTTCCATGGCATCGCCTTCTGTTGCAACTTTATAACCCTCAAGATCTAAACCAACACTTCTTGTAAATAAAGGACACATAAAGAATAGGTGATCTCTATCCTCCCGAGCTAAATTTCATAAACTATAGACATCAGAATCAATGATGCCTCTATCATATAGTAGTGCTGCAGTTTTGATCTTGTTAAAAGCCACCAACTATGAAATAAAAGCATAATGCGGGCATATAACTCGATTCCAAAATAGCCTCCATCATGTACCAATCTCCTCACTCAGGCCCAAAATAGCATGACCAGATTTTACATAATAAACCCCCTCCTTTGAGCCCAGCCACGAACATCCGTGTGAATCCCCCCTCACAAAATGCTTCAAGCTATCCCTAGCAATCAAAAGAGATATGCATACCCAAGACACTGAAGCCTTTATAGAGAAGTCCCATATGCTAGCTCCTTTTAAGAAATAAGAATGCATCAAATGAACCCACAATCTCTCCTTATGTTTTTCGAGTTCCCAAACCTGCTTAAGAAGTAGTACTAGATTCATCATTTTGGCATTTCGAACAAGGGTACAAATTTATGTCTAATCCACACTAGTCTTATACCTATTTAGAGCCACTCCAAACCAAAGGAAAGCTCTTAGTATAGCCTCAACTTCATCCATAACGCTAGCTGGAAAAAGAAAATTGGAGCCCAATACATCTGGATAGAAGCCAAGACAACTTTTATGAGTTACAAGCGACCTGCATAAGACAACCATCAAGCAGACTAGAGGGTTATACGATGTGTAATCTTCTCCGTGAAAGGCTTGTAACTTTGACATGTTAGCCTACTGGTTGAGAGGGAAACACCCAAGTAACGAATAGGTAACACTCTTTTTTCCATGCCAAGAATAGAAGAAAGCACATTTTGCATATCAGAAGAAGTACCATTAAAGAAAATCTAGCTTTTGGCCTCACTAGGCGTCAAACTAGAAGCAAGGGCAAAATGATCAAGAGTATTGTTTATGAAGGAAACTGAGGAAATATCAGCTCGAGCCATAATCATCAAATCATCGACAAATAGAAGATTGATCAATCCCACTCTATGAAATTTCGGATGATAATGGAATCCTTGATCACGAGCAGAAGGTTTCAAGCATCGAGACAAGTAGTCCATAGTCAAACAAAGAGATAAGGGGACATAGGTTCTCCTTGACAAAGTCCCAGTTTTCCCTAAAAAAAGCCATACAGACCTCCATTTATATTCAAGGAGTAGGAAATCTTAGTCACACAAACCATGATCTATTGAACAAATAAGTCACATAAACCAATGCCAGTAGCCATTCTTTAAAAATAAATCCCATCTCACAGTATCATAGACCTTTCGTATACCAATTTTTATCATGCATCTAGGGAAGATATTAAGTCTCTTATACCCATATAACAAGGTTTGGCAGAGAGCAATATTATACACAATGCTTCTTTCCTTGAAAAGGCATTTTGAGCCATATCAACCAGAGAATTAAGGACACCTTCTAATCTGGAGATCAAAATTTTGGCTATGATTTTATAGATAGTAGTACAAAAGACAATGGGTCTAAAATCACTGGCCTTGGAAGGGTTATTACACTCAACAACCATGTTAAGTACAGTTGCATTCACCTCCCTTAGTAACATGCCATTAGAGAAGAATAGAAGAACAGCACTACTAATATCATCCCTAATAATAGATGATGACTTCTTAAAAAAGAGAGAGTTGAAACCATCCATACCTGGGGCTTTTTGGTCATTGATGACCTTGAGTGTATTTCATACATCCAGAGGGGAGAATTCAGCAGTATGGAGCTGTTTCTGGTCTTAAGATAACACAGGACCCATGGCAATAGCATGGGGATTAATAGCAGCTCTAGATGTATCATCATCCCTTCCCAGAATAGATCTCATGTATTCAAGTAAATGCTCTTGTATGGTTGTTTCCTCAATAAGACTTTGCCCATTCTCATCAAGGAGACATTTAATGACAGATCTTCTATGCTTTCACTTGATAACCTGATAGAATACGTAAGAGTTTCTATCCATAAGAAAGAGCCAATCTTGCTTGACACATTGTCTAATCATAGAGTTCTCAAGTGCATATAGTTCCCTTAACTCAGCGATCAAAGACTTACACTGAGTAAATAAAGAATCAGGACATCAGAGCTTAATCTAACTTGGAGGGAAGCTAAAGATGCTTCCATGGAAGAGATTTTAGAAGATAAGTTAGAAAAATGACCTGTATGAAGTTCCTCCAATGGCTTGCTAAGAGATTTTAGCTTTTTGAAAATTTTATACATGATACAACCAAGTATGTGCTCAGACCATGCTTGTTGGACCAAAGGGAGGAAATCCTCATGATTAGCCCAAGCACTGAGAAATCGAAAGGGGGAATGAGGCCTACTGCAAGAGGCCACATTTAACAGTATATGGCAATGATCTGATAAACCAGGATCAAGGTACTTAGCAACAAAAGAATCTTAAGAATAGCACACATTACTCATTGCCCTGTCCAACTTTACCCTCATCCAAGAGTCGCTACTCTGATTATTAGTCCATGTATGGAAATAACCCACACCAGCAAGGTCTTCCAGGCCAGCAGAAAGGACACAATTGTCAATGTCAATACAGGGCTAAATAACAAGGCCATCATGACCAATCTTTTCATCATATTTAAGGAAGGCATTGAAGTCCCCCAAAATCAGCCATGGATCAACAAAAGTAGAAGCCATACTTACCATATCCTGCCATAACTTTTCCTTTTATACCTTGGAGTTCGAAGCATACATTATGGAGATCATAGCCAAGAAGTTCCCTTGTCTAGACTTAACTTTACAAGTTAAATATTGATCAGTGTCAGAGAGGAATTGAAATGTTTTCAAGTTAAATGCTTGATTCTAGCTACACCAGATTCTTCCATTAATAGCATAATAACAGTTGTTTATGCACTCCCAACCCCTTACGCAAGCAAGCTTAACTTTATTGAAATAATTGGCCTTAACCCTGGTTTCTAACAAAGCAATAAAACTTATTTGATGGACCGAAATAAAATGTCTGAGAGGGCATTGCTTATCTAACTTATTCATGCCTCTCATATTCCATGAACAGATCATGTTATAAATTCCACAAGGGAAGCAACCACATTCTCAAGCGGCTTGTCAACATCATTACCAGCAGCACTCTCAAGCTGGCTCAAGAAGGACATTCTGGTACCCTGTGTAACATCATTAAGCAAATCAATTTTTTCCATATTCTTCTTCTTCACCACTTTCCAATCTTCAGACAAGATGTCTTTAGCAGGGGTTTTATCCTTTACTGGGGTAGGAGTGGACTGAGAAGTAGGCTTGGGTCTCCATTCACGATAATATAATTCATGAACAATTTCAACTGTTCATGTCTGCTGACTTGAAAAGACAACATAATTTAAAAATATAGCATAATTGAAAAAGACAACACAATACGTGTACGATGCAGTTGAAAAGAAAAGACAACACAATGTATAGTCTAGAAAGTTGAAAAGACTAAACAAGACAACATAATGTGTACGTTCCCCACTCTTTCCTACTCTTTATATAACATAACACAATGTGTTATGCCACAGCTCCGGCTATGTTATATAAATTTTGTAAGTGTTCATAATACATGTTAAATCCAAGCAAACGTCTCATCTTATCCTCTCCTGCAGTCATTCGTTTCTCTCCATCTTCTTCCAACCCTTTTAATCACATTATAACTGTTATACCTCCACACTCAATACATCAATCTACTATGACAATGTACGAGGTCGGTATCATGTTACATTGTGGAGGAGGTTTGTACTCCAACCCAATAAATGGGGAGATTCGTTGGATAAAAGCATTAGTGACGTGTTTTATTACATATGTGATTTGCTTCAATTATGAAAATCTACAAAATGTGATACAAAGCATGGATCACTTGTTGAGCCCCATATGTTTTGATGATTACAAATAATTAATCTCATCGATACTGATCTCATATGTGAAGATTTGGAAAATAGTTAAAGGAGAGCAATGAATACTCAGGCCTTGTACATAGCTCACGATGACCAGTTCGAAGACTCTGATCTTTCCATAGTTTTCATGAATATGGATTGTGTGAATTAAAACGAATTGGTGAGATTTTCTTATATTCTTGGTTATCCACTTTATACATTTGATTTTTATATGTTGGACTAATCCATGATTGAGCAAAGATACAAATCTTGATAAAAAAAAAATATATGTTGGACTAATGAAAAAAAGATCATAGTCAAACTTTCCTAAAAATCCCAATGAGTACTAGATATTACTCTCACATGCATAATTTTGGTAAGAGATAAACCAGTGCCAACAATATGTCAATCTCTCCCCTTTCTCCCTGTTTATTCATATAATCAGCAATATCGATCATCACACACATATCAACATAGAAACAAAAACAAAGAATTGCACTCACGAAAACCCAGGCCAACCTCCCTAAGTAAAAACAAAGAATTACACAGATCACTCTTTCATCGAACAACAAAAATAGAATATTATACGCCAATCAAAATTCGTCTAGAATGTATTATGTGGAGATCAACGATGAAAAAATGTGATTTTTATTCCTATACTACTGCCACCAGGAAATGAAAATTGTCCCGATTTTTTTGTTACCAACGGTGAACGAAAAAAGACAAAACAAAAAAAAAAAAAAGTTTACGGACTCAATAAAAACAAGCCAAACGAGCAAAGGGGTTAAAGGATTTCAACCAAACCACTACAACGACATCACGTACACGTTTCTTCATCAGCAGGTGTTGAATTCTGGCACGAAGGATGACAATGATAACAAAAGTGGCAAATTGGATGAGATACAACTACCATTGGAGATCGAGTAAAACTAAGATGTTGCTGGATCATAGATAGATTTGGAGGTGTTATTTTATTATGGAGGTCCACAAAGCAATACTCCAATAAGATTTGAGAATGATCGGTCCAATTACTTTCGGAAAATAGAGAGCGTGTCCATCAATTGCTCAACTCATCTTGTCATCGTTTCTAACATAGTTTTTCATCTCGAGACGAAGTGACGCAACTTCCGTAAAGCAATTGATTTCTATCATTATACTAATGACCTCAAAAGTATTGGAAATATAGAGAAATCGAGAGCACGTATTGTATTAGGGAATTGTTTCATTCTCACAAACGTTTAGGAACAAATCCTATCCTCATTGCAACAGGTTTTGAACCTCAGAACTATATTTTTAATTCTAATAATAATATATCTCATTATCGTTTTTTTTTAACGATATTTATTCGTAAGTTGTTTTCGCTTAAGTGTAATATTCATAATAAGATTATGGACACATTAAGATAAGTGTTGTATTAAAAAAATGACAAATGATGTGGACAGTGAAAGCGCTACAATGGCGGTGCTTCACTCCACACCAGATAACTGGTTTGGGTTATAATACTACTAGCTGTAACGCATTTCTTTTTTGTTTTTTTGTTTTTTTTTTTTTTTTTTTTTTTGTTAAAAGCATAGAGCTATAGCTGGAAGCACTTTTCGTTTCATTTCCAACGAGTAAAAAGATGTTTGTAAAAAGTTTTTCCCTTTGTTTTGTTGCTTCCCTCATCGTTAAGCATTACCATGAAAAAACATTGCCAATAATGATTTGTTACCATCAAAGTATTTCTCTTAATCTGGTCATAAACTTATTTAACAAATATATGTCTATGTTAGTATATCATATACTCTTTCCATACATGAAAATTAAATGATTTGATTTTTGTTAGTATTAATCACCAGACATTTTAAGGAGTTTCATTCTATCATTAATTTATGAAAAAAAATATTACATGAAACGTCATAGATTAAATACATGATTTAAATTATCATTAATATCTTACAAAAAATTATAACTAAAGATAAATTGGACAAAAATATCCAATGTAAGTATCACTTATGTTTTAATACTTATTCCGATTTGTGAACTGTAAACAATGACTCTTGTCAATTATATATCATACACGTGCACTGTAATTTTGTGCATATGAACTGTTGAAATCGAAATGGATATTAAGTGAAACTTATATTGGATATTTTTGTCCAATTATTCCTAGAAAAAATCAATTATTATCGGGTGAATTGAATTAAAATCCCAAATAGAAGATCAAGTTACACCCCCCCCCCAAAAAAAAAAAACTAAAATAAAAATTGAACTACATTTTACCCCTTAATTGAAAACCAACCTACACTTCACCCCTACCTCTATTTTTGTCAATATTTTTCATTTAAAAAAATTCAAACCAAAACCAACCCTAACTCTCCTTGTCCCAGACAGGGTCTTCTTGTTGCTTATTTCAAACCAAAAATCAAAGTCAAAACCAACCAATTTTGATTTGTCACTCAAACCTGAAACGAACCAACTAATTTGCCCAAATCCTAGCCCACCAATTTCGTCTCACCCTTCTTCGTTTTCTAATTCTCGAAGAAATTCGTTCGTTGCTCTTCATTTGTTTTGTGATTCGTGTGGAAATGACAAAGAATAGGTAAGAATTTGAGCCACTTTGTTCTTTTTGGTGTTATGAAGTAGTGTAATTTGAAAGAAAAATTGGGAATTTTGTTGGTTTCGTCATATTTATTGGTCATGAACTAATGTAATTCGAGCCATTTTGTTCTTCTCGTTACATGTTACAGAGACAAGGCGATAGATTCGGAGGTGTGTAAGAAATCGGGGCCAAAAAAATCAAATTCGAAGCAAAAGCGTGGAATTAAGACTCCTAAGAAACCAAAGCCAAAGAAAGCGAGGCATGACGGGACCAAATCACAGCATCAGAGAAAGAAATTGGAGCCTGGGAGGAAGAAATTGAAGAAAGGAAAGAAACGAAAGAATTACCCATAGTTACAATCCAAGTGTTCTCTAACATTTTTTAACAATCAAATGGAAGTATTAAGGACAAATATTTCTAAAATTTGTATAAGAAAATTGAAACGGACCCCTTTTGTATATTTTCTTGATACCCCTAGGATACTTATTAGTACACCACGACCCAAAGCGATTCTGAGTCAATTTTCTTGTGATCCTCCAGGTATGACAATTAGGGTAGAAAACGAATTTATCCCTTTTACGAGAGAGGAGATTTCTTTATCGTTGGTTTGCGATGTTACGGGTTGAACATAAACATCGATGGAAAGTACGAGAGTTCGACCTTTGATTCTGTATTCGATGGCCATGAGAAGAACGCCATCAAAAGTTTGCTTTATGATCGCATGTTTGAGTTTGCGAGTGCCGAGGATGAGGTTAATTCTAATAATTATGTGAGGATGTTTGTATTACTAGTCTGTAATTGTATTTTATTTGCGAAGTTGACCTACTATACTCCTAGATTTTGTTTAATTCACCTATGTCGATGACTTGAGCCTCATAAAAGGGCATGCTTAGGGCTCGACGGTTTATAATTTTCTCCTTGATTCCATCCTAAATACAAAGAACTAGAGGCTAAGGCGGCACGAAGGATAGAAGTGATAGAAGGTGAAGGTTCTTCTTCAAAAGGAGCATATCTTGATGGTTGTTATGGTGGATTGCTTGTATGATTTGTTTATGTCTATGTTTCATTCGAACTGTAAAGCATATGTAGCTCTATGACTAATTTGTTTATCAAATCAGGTTTGAGTGTATGAGCACTTGGAGGGTACAATGTTGAGTCCCACCGATGTTATTAGCATTCCAAGTTTATTCCCTTGGAAGGAGAAGAAAGCCCCGAGCACCCCTGATGTGACATTGAAACTACTATAACAAGTTCTGACAAGAAAAATTATCCCTTTTGTCCCTAGCAAAAAGGAGCAAGCCTTACTGATAGGTGCACCTTACAGGCCACTTGATGAGGTGAGAAGAAATGGTTCATTTATTTATGTTTCGTACATTGTTCAGTTATAGCACTCCAAATATAATCTGTATTTATGTACTAGGTTTATTTGTTTATGCACTGTAGTTTTGTAGTTGTGTGCTCTATATTTGTATATATGTACTACAGTTATGATGATATGTACTATATTGCTTGTTTATAGATTATAGGTTGTCTAAGTTGTATACTATCCTTTATAATCAACTAAACTGCTCTTATCCACTTTGTAGGCTCAAGAAGAACTTACAGAGCATGTTATTTATTTGGAGAGGCTGGTGGAGTCTTTAAGAAGGGGTGGTGAAACAACGAATGAATATGTGTCAAGGGAGGAGAAGTTTGTGGAGACTCATAATGGATGGGAGCCATAGGACACAAGCAGTCCAATAGAGGAGGAGAATGACCGGGAAAGAGACATGAAATTGAGATATGAGAAGGATGATGCAGTTTGGGATACAGTCTGGGATGTAATTTATGACAAGGCTGAAAAGGGTAAGGGTGAGAAGGCTGACAAGGCTGAGAAGGGTGATGGTGATAGTGTTGGTGAAAACTTTGATGATGATGAGAAGGGTGAGGGTGACAAGGGTAACAAGGTTGAGAAAGGTTGTGTTGATGGCGTAGGTGAAACCTTTGATGTTCAGAAGGGTAAAAAGGATGAGAATGTTGATGGTGTTGGTGAAAAGTCTGTTGATGATGGTGTTTGTGAGACGGTTGACGAGCGTGAGAAGGTTGATGATGTTGTGTATGATAGAGTACTTCAGTCAACAGTTGACAATGCTACAGATAATGTTGTTGAGAAGGGTGAGAAAGCTGATAAATTTCAGTCACCATTTGATATTGCTACTAGTCTTATTAATGAAACTTTGAATGCCCTTCACGATGCATAGGAAGAGGATGAGGATCGTGAGAAAAATGAACACCAAGATAAAGGAATTGAGATTCGACATGATGAAGGAGAGGAAAAGACTATAGCTTCCAAGCCACAGGATGAGGGAATTGACAAGCATGAATAAGGAGGCGATGTGGATGCAGTTCCTAAGACCGATGATGAAGGAAATCAAACTGCTATCAAAGAACATATCATTCTATTTGTTGCTTCAAAAAGCGAGGAATCTATCATGGACGGTGTGAAAACAAGATGTAGGAGAAACAAACAAACATCCCTCCAGAGGATGACATCACAAGATAAGAAAGGAGTGACCAGGGTGTTAAGAGCACTGAAGAAATTGTCAACTCAATTTGTGATTGAGGAGGTGGATCGACATTTTTTGGAACAATACATAAAGAAAGTGCAACTGAGGTTAAAATAATTTCTTTTTTGCTTGTTTGTTTGTTGTTGGTATCATATATTGGTAGGTTTCAATTTTTATGATGTAAATCTTCACATCTAATTTTATGTAGTAACTATGTATGGAGTCATCCGGATGAAGGAGCTTTCGGTTGTTTGAGGATGAAATCCATTTGGACCTTGTTGAGTAGACAAGGTATGGATAGAGAGTTGATCAACTCTTATCTGTTTATTATATGCGAAGGTCGTGATTGTGATTTCTCGCGTTCGGAGGTCATGCTATGCATTGCCAGCTTTCATTTTTGTGCCTCTCCTAATTTTCTTTAAGTAATCAATTTCATGGAATCATGATTTTTATTTGAACTCTCCTTAGGGTGTCAATGCACAGTATGCTAATGTCAAGAAGATGACTTATAAGAAGGGAAAGTTGTGTGCTCTCTTGCGTCCGATGAAGCGGTGGATAGTGCATATTGATAAGGAAAGTTTTTTGGCTTGTCGGTACATATATTTCTCTATTCATGTGAAGGATAGATGACATTGGTCTCTGTTGGTATTGGATGTGAAAGAGATACAATTTAGTCACTATGATTCTTTGTGTGAGAAAGACAATGAGAAAAGTCCTCAGTTTACGAATGATTTGGTGTGTTTTTTTGTTTATTCTATTATTTTTGTTCCTTTTTTTATGATAATGTCGATCTAAAGTTGGTTGAATCAATATTTGTTTAGGCCAATGTTATCGTTGACTATATTAGTTCGACAATTGGTATTGAGATTCAGCCATTGGTAATAGAAAAATAGAGGGAATGTCGCTAACAAGAGGATGGTCACAGTTGTGGGGTGTTTGTGTGTAAGTGGGCTGAGGCCGTTGTGGATGATGCATGGAGTCAAGCAGATCATATGGATATCCGGCAAAGGGATGTCGAGTTTTTTTTTGACAATTCTTCGACAAAAACATGGTGAAAAGCTCCCACAAATTGAGATCAAGATAGTTGATGCTTGAATGTTGTATGTATGACATGTTTTGCAATGCAGCCCTTGATGTGAAAACAATAAAACTTTTGAATGTTTGTGTTGGTATGTACTTCTCGTTGGTGAATATGTACTCTCCTTCAGGTCATATCTACTAAAACACTGTATTGATATATTCCTGTTTTTGATCATGCAACATCGTATCGAATATTTGGTCATGATATACTCCTCATCTTGGTCATATACGTACTCCAAATGATAGTCACATGTACTGAAATATTTATGACATATACTACTGCAATATTAGTGCAATATTAGTGGACTAGTTCAGAAACCAGCATGTACACTCCTGATCTTGGTCATATATTCTCCAATTGATGGCTTCACGTACTGTAATCTTTATTACATGCACTGCATTTTGTGTCTAATACATATTGCAAACTTGTGCCTCATAAACCACATCATCATGCCACAGAAGTTGAAGCACCCCTACCAAGATTTTCCCCTTCAATAACCTCAGCATATACCCTAAAATATTGTCCAGGAAATACCTTCTTTAAACAATCATACAAGAACTCATACGAGTCTAATGAACAGAACTCTTTTTTACTGTTGTAGCATTGACCCTTTTATATCAATACTTCACAACTACAGGGAAATCCTCACCCTCCTTAGACGACCAAAATTTCTGATGATAGTCATATATATCGAGCATTGACATAACATTAGGATCCATAGCTGGTGTATACTCTACCCATCCTCCAACGTACTTAGCGACTGGTTTCCATATGAACTTGCCATCAAAACACAACTTGATGTGAACAAAATATGACGTAGATAACATCCATCCATCCATTCATTGTGATTTTGGTAGAGATGATGAATGATGGGATGAAGGTAAGGATGGATGAGAAAAGGAGTTTTGTAGATCACATGTTGAATGGTAGATGATAAAGACAGACGATAAATGATAGATAATGAATGGTAGACAATAATGGTAGATTTTGAAAACGGATAATAAGTATATACCGAAGGATCATTTACATGTACTATAATATAGATTTCATATGCTAAAAGTTTATTTGGAATGTTTTTTTCTTTTTTTTTTTTTGGATAAGGAGTTAGAATGTACTTTATAATATAACACAGGTACTATTTTATTTAAAATATGTACTCTTTTTGTATTGCTTTAAGTACTCAAAATATTACTTATGTGTACTATAAGTACCATTATGTGTACTACAATGTTGTTACATCACTGAAGTTGGTGTTAGTACCTAACACTTATGTTACTGTGTAACTTAAAGCCAGGCAACCCTATAACCATAAACCCTATAACCCTATAACTCTAAAAAATATATTTATACTTAACATTCTTTGATCAATTTACCCTTATCCAACCCTAATTGGAACCACATGGCTCCTCTTCTCAATTTAAGTTTCACCAATTCATCCTTATCTAACCCTAATCGAAACCATCTCCTCCTCTCCTACATTTCAGATCTGAAAACATCATCATCTCCCCAAAAAATTATTCCTCGAATTCTACCATGAGTTCGCAACACTTAGTTAGTGGTGGTCGTCTACAACCAGATTCACACCTATAATTTGTCCCAGTGTATTGTTCTTGTAGGACGGTATCATCAACTCAAATTGTTAGACTAGAGAAGAGCACATAAGTCAGACTGTTCTTCAAGTGTGACCATTGCAAATGCTTCACGTGGTGCAATCCAATTGCTGATCAAGGTGTTCAAGGTGTTGTTGATCCCAGAAATCTATGCAATTGTTGTTGTCCGTGTAATGAATCGGCTGACCGTTTGAAAAACATAGAAATTATTATAGGGGTTTTAAAGCATGTGACGGTATCAATGACGATATTTGGGGTTCTTGCACTCCTACTTAGGTGATGTAATTTTGTCCTGGGGTGTAGGCTTCAAATTCCCAACTCCTTATGTATTCTTGATGTATGCAAAACTTGTTAGGGGTGTCAGGCCCTCAAATATTTTCTTGAAATGAATAAGACTTCTATGTGATATACTTTGTATCTGGGTGTTTATGTACTATGTATATATGTCTATATACGTAACATCCATAACTGCATACTACGCATATGCATGTTTATATATTGCACATACATATCTATATACTGTATCACATCTATGCATATATTGCACAACCACTAGAATGCATAACATGTCGAAACAATACTTCTTATCTAATACACAGTAACATACATGATAACCACTGGAATTCATAGCATTCCAATACAGACAGCTCATAACAATAATACTTGTCGTACAAAAAAACATAACGCTCGAATACATACTAATGGACGACATATCAGGTCCTGATCGAATACAATTTGTTCAATAACAACTACTGCTGGGCTCCTGAGATTGGATTCTAGTAAGTTCTCTTGTTGTGTCGAGCTCCATTCACAATAAGAAGCATGAGTTGGGATAGGATTGATGACCTCCTTGTATGTTTCACTATAGCTCTCCATAGTGAAACAAGACTCACAATAGTTTTTCAAAGGCTCATCTCTCAACTCAATACATGCACACACATGCCAACAAGGAAGTCCGGCAACTTGTCACTCTCTGCAGCTGTATTCACGGGAATGCAAGTCGAATACATAACTCGCTTCCTTGTTGACTACTTTAAACCTGTATGAACTCGCAGCTAACATCGTCAATCCATGACTTGCCTTGTATGACTCGTCAAGATTCTTCGCTGGCTTAGGACATAAGGAATTAGAACTATCCAAGGTTGACTCTCATTGTTCACACATAAGTTTCATCATTAGCACACGGATTTGATGAATCATCGTAGTGATTGGAAGATGACGTGCACCTCGAATCTAATTATTGAAGCTCTCGGCCAAGTTATTAGTCATATTCCATATCGACGTCCAGTGAACAACGCGTTAGCCCAATATTAGGGATTAGAGTTTGCTATGAAAATCCTCACATGATCCATCACGTTCACAATCTTGTTGATATTGGTGTGAAAACCCTCATATGTCATGGCATATACAGCATTTTTGAAGATAGCCTGTCGATACGGCTTGTTCAGGTATAGATATTTGATAAAACCTGCATACAAGGATAGAATGTAAAAAAATACATGTCAATAGTAAAAGCAACTGTGGAAACCTGCAAATCAATACAACAATTAGTGTATACCTGTTTTTTGAAGTTGTCCACTGGATGCCGCTAGCAATAGGAATGATGGGAACCTAGAAACATCATAGACACGATGCGTAATAGCCCACTGTGACGATCGAAGAAAGGTATACTGATGCCACAATCTTCCATTAAATGGTGATAAAGCTCTCCATAGTCGATGACAAAACCATTCCCAATTTTCATTGCTCTCGGCACTAACAACAGCAAAGACAATCAGAAGAAGTCCATTGTCGCCATCCTTTTCGGTAGAGCTTAATAGGCAACCTCTATAATTGCTCTTGATAATATGCCATCAAGAAATATACAAGGCCTGCAACCATTGACGAAGCGAAGCAGACATGTTCTAAAGCTTATAACAATCTGATGAATTGTTTAGTCTCATTGTTAACCTGGTATTCCGCAATACTTCTGGGATTTGTGAGCTTCAAATTATGACAGTACGATCTCAAATAATCGAAAGA
Organism: Drosera spatulata; assembly: GCA_035668315.1. NCBI lineage: Eukaryota > Viridiplantae > Streptophyta > Magnoliopsida > Caryophyllales > Droseraceae > Drosera > Drosera spatulata. Next base: position 49,380 of record JAOVYX010000583.1, read on the forward strand.
ACACATTGCCTTCCCATGGATCTCTATAATGGCTGCTTCCTTTCCACACCATGCATGATGGTAGCTTAACTCCACTCCATAATCGGCCTGCACATCTCTCACGATTTCTGATGGACGATACCTTGGTGTATGATGCAACTTCTTTTTAACTAAATTCGATACCCACACAACCTTTACTTTTGGATATCCACGACTGCCAAGACAATTCTCACAGGTATGCACCAAATTCCTTATCACAAACTCCCCATCGCCTTTCGATTTAGTCTTGTAGACACGCCAAGTATAATTTGGATCAGGTATTCAACGATGATCTTTGTTTGCTTGTTTTTCTTAAAGAAGAAATCTCGCTTATTAGCAATGCACTAATTCCTGATGACTACACGAAAATCGTCAGCATTATGAAAAATCTGTCCTAGTCCCTGAATGCAAACCCGCCACGCTTTTATAGAACTGTTGTCTATGCTTCTACTGATAGTAGCACTTGGACTCTCATCAATTCGTAACCTATAAAATATGGGAAAGAAAAAACCAAAATGGAAGGTTGATTAGAATGTTATGCAATCTAAAATAACTTGACTATATACTACTAGTTTATAAGTTGTATACTTAAGAAGTTACTATTTGTAATTCATCTATATGAGCACCTACTAAAACATAGGATACTGAATCTTGAATATAATAAGTTCAAAACTTTATACTCAATATGTAATTCATTGGTATACCTTGCATCTTGGGCAACGCTTGAACCAGATATCCTTAGAACAAGACTATTTGATTTCTACGTCGCCTCCATTCTGATAACATCCAATTTAGCACAAGTATAAGCTTCACACATGTTTGCAACATCACAGTCGTCGACGAGAGTAACAACTATATCCATTTCAGACGCAAAGTATCGAAGAATCACTAACAATGGATTTATTCGTCGACATTTGTCCATCAATTGCTCATAAACATCCACTAATTCATGTTTTTACGAACTCTGATCCGAAAACATCTCCTTCGAACGCAAAAGAGGTATGAGCTCAATGTCAATTGGATGTGGCCCATCTTCAACCTCTATCGCAATTTCGTTGAAAAAACATGAAAACACAAACAAAAACTCATCAACCTCAACCCTAACACTGCTTAATCCTTGACTCCAAAACCCAAACATCAAGAACTCAACGAATCAAAAACAGAGCATGACAATAAGTGAAGGACGACGGATTGATTTCAAATATTTTTAAATGGTGTGGAAATGAGCGATGTAGAAGCCAAATATTTTTTGGAAGATTGATTTCAAGAATTAAATGGTGTAGAAATGAGCATTTTAATGATTTGGAAATGAGCATTGAAAGACGACAATGTAAATGAGAGAATTGAATCCGAATTGTTTGGTTAGGGTGATGAAAAATTAATGGTTAAAATCCCACAATCATTGTTTTTTAAATTTTTTAATCCCCAAATAAGAAATTAGGAGATGAAGTGTACTTGATTATCTAAATGAAGGATTAAATATGTAATCAAAAATTTTAGATATAAAATATATACAAACATTAAAAAAAAATTTTGATATAGTTTATCGTTTATTATCGGATTATGTGAACTTTTTTTTTTGTTTTTCCCTTGAGGAACTCCCGTATCCTCTTGGAGGACTTACTCAAAGAACGCGACAAATGACCGTCGAGCCACTGAACCCACCCCTTCATTTGCTCAGTCCCCTGCGTCCCCACGCGCTGCACTTCGTACAACCAAACCCTAGAACTACCACTCACCACCCAAATCCCCTCTCCTAAATCCCTAATCACCTCACCACCCATAAGCCTCATCATCTTCCTCTCCACTCACCCTAGATAGCAAATCAATCTCTTCATTCTCCATTCTCCCATATCCATTTTCACCCTTTTCTCGATTTTTTGGGTTCTGGTTTTGCTTTGTTTTTTTGCAGAAATCAGCGATTCGTGGTTGCTGGTTGAGATTCTGAGGTTGCATTTGGGAGAACGCTGCGTGTCGTTTTGTTTTGATCGGTACGGTGGTTATTGATTTGGGTTTGGTTGCTCTGTTGTTATCGAATTAGGGTTTTTGCTTTCAGGTTCGAGCTGTTGTTGCAGATTTGTCTTTTGTGTTCAGTATTTCGCGGCATACTGCACTATAATCGATTTATTTCATTTTGATGATTCTGTTGAGCCTTTGGTGATTTGGGGGTTGGGGTTGGGGTGGGGAGTTCTATGTGACTGTTTGCGATGGGGTCGCCTGAGTTGGTGAAGATGGTAGTCATTATCTCCGTAGTTGTAACCATGCGAGGGCTGAATTGGTCTGTGTTATGCGGCATATACATGGTAAGAACATATATTAAATATATATCTTGACGTGTGTTCTCTGGAGGATGTGGTCAGACGCTTCTATCAAGGATATCTTAGTTGGAGGTTTAATTTAAAATGGAAATGATCTCTCGACTTGCAAGTAAGGTTGTATATGTCCTTGTGTTTTAACTTTTAACTTCCAAAAATGATGAAATCACATGGGTATAGCATTTTATTTCATTTTTCCCCTTCCTATCATCCATCATGTAATTGCAGAACTGGGTGTTCGCGAGATCATTGCTGCTCCATAGGTGTTTAACTTGGTGGGGTCTCTCCTTTTTGTGTGTCAATACGTTGATTGCTCTAGTGAGTTGTATTCTTTAGGTGATATAATCGAGTGTCTGCAGAAGGTGCTAGCTTCCAGCATCTAAGTCAAACCATAGAGTCTCAGACTTGCCTGCGCTATGTAATGTGGTACATAATAGCTGCCAAATTGACGGTACCTCCTAATCTTTGGTTTACATGGACTGAACAATATTTTGTGCTTGATATTATCACATGACTTGAAACAGAAAGGCATCGGTACTACTGACGTCTCCATTTGGTAGGAATAGCTAGTTTATGCACATCAATAGAAAGGTTGCTTTGTGCATACATCTGACAGTGATCTGTGACTTATGTCTGCAACAATATACAGTTACGGTTTGCTAGGGTCCTTTCTTAAGTCACTTTAATCTTTTGGTAGTCCTTGAAAAAGAAATTCGCTTCTGAGACGGTTAACTTGTTGTGCCTGGTGTTGTCAGTTTCTCTCATTTGATGCTTATTGACCTTTGGATCTGTTAATGTTGCTCGTGGATGTGTATATATATTATTCGTTTAGGAAGTATCGTGTGAGCTCTTCCCAATATGGTGCTTCTATTGATGTTCTTGCTCATTGTCTCTAGAAGCCTTTTACCTTTTTTCTTTTGTGGGTTTGCAAGATTTGCTGATGAGTCCCTCAATGTTATATTCCTTGTTCATTGGTGAAGAGCATCTTCTTGATGAAAAAATGGGGCCGCTCATTTTTATTCTCTTTTCGCAATTGTTGTATTATGCTCGGACATTTGATTTCATCTCTTTTCTGTGTTCTTATGGTTGATCAATTTTCGCAATTGTTGTATCCAGCCATGAGACAGTCGACATATCCAGTTCTTGACAATCGACCCATCGACCAGTGGAAAGTTACTGAACTGAGGGAAGAGCTTAAAAGTCGGAAACTGAGCCCTAAGGGTTTGAAAGAGGAACTTGTGAGGAGGTTGGATGAAGCTATTCGTAGTGAATCTGAAGTTCCCACGGAAGAAGTAGATAATGGAATTGAGTATTTTAATTTGGCGGCCGATTCTGTAGTGGATGAATCAGTACCTGTGGTGGATGATGTTACGAGTCTTGACACTGAATCTAAGACTGCTGATGCCCAACTTGATGGTGATGGCATAACACCATTGGTTGATGATGTGGGGGACGATGTGACACAGCTGCATGTGGACCATGTTCAGCAGAAAGAGGCATCAGCGGACGGTCAAGCTGAGGAAAATGAATTGTCTACCGACAATTCTCTAGTGGATGCTGGCATTGCTGCTTCTCATGATCTTCCAGGTGAAATTTCATTGGGAAGTCTCGAGTTTCAGACTGTCTCTGTGGAAAAGGATGATGAAGATTCAGGGGATGCTCCAGTGTTGGACGATATAAAGCCATCACATGAAGATGTAAAGCTCCAGGCATCACAGGAAGATGAAAAGATCGAGATGTGTGATTCTTCCCTTCAGGTATCTGAGGTCAATTCTAGTTTAGGGTTTCAAGTAAGCTCCGAATCTCTTCCTAGTGATTCTATCTCTATTAATGAAACAAATGATATAAAGGATAATAAAATTGCTGATGATGTTAAACTAGAACTTGATGCTATGCGTGAGATGGTTCAACCATCATCCATCGATGTAGTTCCTGGTCCTGGCGAGTCACATCCTATGGATGTTGAGGAACCACATGAAATCAAGGTTTCTCCTGGACATGCTTATAGCAATATTGCAAGTACTGAAACGAATAAGAAAGATGGTTCATCGGACTTGGGTTCACCTGAAAAGTTAAATCTAGATCAAAGTTCTGGTGATGATATGGACGATGATGCTTCTGAGAGTAAGCAGATTGAATCGACCTATAATCCGAATGAAGTGGGAGCAAAGGAGAGTGATGTATCTATGGTGAAAGACCACACTCCATTGGTGGAGAAGGAGCATGTTCATGCTGAGAACAAGAGCGCTGTGTCTGCAACCACTGAAAAGAGAAAGCTATCTGGTAAGAATTTCCATAAAACCATGATGTTGTAGGGTTTCCTGCTTAATTTGACCTCTGGGCAGATAGTATTAACTAGAAATACCTAGGAATTCTATGATGTCAAAAACCCCTGAATGGTATAAGATGCGCGACATGATTGCCCAGTGGTATTCATTCGTTGCCTTGTGTTCAAAATTCATTGGTTTTGTTCAAATGATTGGAGAGCAACATTGCTCCTTTTGAGCTGGAGCAAATATGGAATATGTCAACCCTCTGAAAAGCACCCCTGTGTAGAGTGGTCCTCCCCCAGAAGTTTGAGGGTCCTTAGCCGGGTAAATGTTCTTATGATAATCAAACCTAGCATTAAAGATTTTCGACCTGAAGTGGTGAATTAGAATTATTGTGCTGCTGTCTAGAACTTGTTACCTTGGTTTGACCTTTGTTTTTACTTTTTATAAGTTTCATGCTACTTGGAGTAGTTTAACTATCTAGCTTGTGCCCGCAGATAATGTACTTGAGGTCAGTGAGCCATCCAAGAGGCAGCGAAGGTGGAATTCTGCTAAAAACTTGAAGGTCACGGAGCCTAATTCTGTTGATCTTGCTTCCTCCACCACACCCAAGAACATTTCACAACATGCTTCTCTGTCACGCGGTCTCTCTTTATCCAACTATAATACTAGTGTTGATTCTCCAAAGGAACAAATTGGTAGGCAAATGTTTCCGAATTCTTTTGTAGATCTATGCGATTGTTTCACGGCTGATTAATTCTCTTCTTCCCTGTAGTGCCGCCTCCTACAAGAAGTCCCACTAACTCGCTCCGGATTGACCGCTTTTTACGTCCCTTTACCCTTAAAGCTGTTCAGGAACTCTTGAGTAAAACAGGGACTGTCACTAGTTTCTGGATGGACCATATCAAAACACACTGCTATGTCACTGTAATGTTCACCTCCCGCTTCTTGCCATGTTCCACACCTTTAAAGTTATGTAAGCTGAAACTGCTGCTTGCGTAGAGTCTTCTGATAGCTGAATCTGTCTTTGCAGTACTCATCCGAAGAAGAGGCCGAGAAGACACGTAGTGCTCTGTATAATTTGCAGTGGCCCCCAAATGGTGGGCGTCTTCTGATAGCTGAATTTGTCGAGCCTGAGGAAGTAAAGCTGCGGCTAGGGCCTCCAGCACCTCCGCCTCAAACTAGCGCTCATGTTGGTGCTGGCCTTGCTCCTCCACCTCCTCCTGCAGCACTACCTTCAACATCACCCCGTCTAGCAGTTGTGAAAAGGCAGCAACCACCGCAACAGCCTGCTTTTACTCTTCCACCACCCCCGCCTCTGCCTGTTCCACCCGCAGCAAGGGAATTCGTTCTTCCTCCTCCACCTCCTCTGCCGGAGAAGATAGATCCTCCAATTGTCACTCTAGATGATCTGTTCAAAAAAACAAAAGCGACTCCTCGGATCTACTACCTGCCTCTGACAGACGAACAGGTGCAAACAAAGCTGGAAGCGCGATCTGAAGTGGCAAGGCAATAGGCCTCATGTGATTGTTTCGTCAGGCTCCTCTACTGGACTTTCAGATGAGTTTGGTATGTTATTCAATGGCAGGTCTGCTAGTTTTGCTTCTTGGGGAGATATCCAGGTGGGAGTGCTTTTTCAATCGGTTCATCGGTGGGATATGGGCCTCAATATGTCTAGAGGCTCTCCTCAATGTTAGAAACTCCTTTTAAGTGGGCCATGTTTTGCCTTTAAGAGCGCGAGCATATGGTCGCATGTTGACTCTGTTTTACTTGAGTTTGTAGAGTTTGCGGTCGTTCTGTGGACCGTATCAGCTATGTTCGCGTGGATTTCAGCGTATCTATTTGTGCTGAAGCTCTGGATAATGCTAGTATAATTCTATTAATTTTCTATTGTAACTGATGTCTACATATTGGTGTTTTTTCAACTTGCACGAAGATGGAGAGCATACCTGTTGAGAGTATTACAGCAAGCAACTGTGAACACTAGAGTTGTGCTTGGATTGATGTAATGTTTGAACACTTGTTCCAATATCCAATGTAAGTCCAAGTCATATATAGTATTTGTAGGGATAGGGATGGGGCAGCGATGAATCGTCGTACTTACAATGGACTCCCTATCCCCTTCCCTACCTTCACTTATAGAGAATTTGGGGGGAAAATCTCACTCAATGAATTCCTCATCTTTATCTTCATCCCTATCCTATTCTTTTTATCTCATTTTTGGGAGACAAAACTCCAAATATTTCCTCCCACAGCAAACCGAGTCTTGCCCCCCAATCTTCTCCTCAATGGTCATTTTCACTCCTTTCATCTGAATTACAAGGACCTTAACCATCTTTTGTACTTTACTTTGATAGATTTTATTAAATAGAAATAGGAATATTTAATAAAATAGAAATAAGGATAGAAAAACTATTTTGAATGATCATGAAGATCCACAATAACATTCTATGTTAAAAGTCCACAAGGATTAATGTTCGGTAAAACTTGTGACATGCTAGGTTCACGGAGGAGAAGTCACCAAAATGTTGCATTCGTCAACAGGGTTTATGTGAATGTCAATCAGTGCTCTGAATTCCATGCTGGTTATGCCCAAATAGACAGAGTTGAGATGCACCAACCTGTACCTTGACCTGATCCCCATACTTCATGACAAAATTGGAGTGTCATCAATCTCAACAAATTGCTTGACTAGTTTATTAGCCGAATGTTTCCACGAAAACCTTAAATAGTACTGCAAAAGTTAGAACCAAGTACATGAAAATGGTGTTTCTTGCTGACTAAACTACATGTTGTTTCTTGCTATGCGTCGAACATGCTGAAAAATAGCACCACATACATGAAAATGGTGGTGCACAGTGCCGGCGCAGTCTGTCTCGAAGAAGATTAACCCATATAATGTTTCATCCCGATCAGCCCAAGCCTCATCGACATTTGAAGGCAAGAATCTCGACCATCAAAACAAAAATGATTTCAAGGATTCAAATATTTTTCCCAGCCCTCCTTCTCTAGCTTCTCTCCCTTGTCCAATGCATCATCCTCCCATCCGTTGGAAAAAGTCAACATGAGATATAACGGAAATTGTTCAGTATTTTTTTCTCGTCACGTAATTAAAATGGGATAAATAAAAAGTCCAAAAATAAATAGAGTCGACGTCCAGGATAACTCTCACTAATTTTTCTTCTCCGCAGAGGATACTCCTTAATACCCCAAACTGGATATTTTTCTAACTCTTACGGTGTTGTTTTTGTGTTTTGGTGTGTTATATGATATTTTCTGCATCCCAAACCTTTTTATAGGCAAGGATTTCACTGCTTTTTTCCTTCGTTGTTTTGATTCGTGTCGTCCCGCATGACGCGTCACAATGGAAGAATGCAAATTTGCATTGTGTGTGTACTTCTTCTACTTTTTCCCGAATTCTTCTCGTCTTTTCCCCATGGTGCGCCTCTTCCTCTAACTTTTCAATGTTAATGCAAAATAAAGTTCATATCACTCTTCCTACGGAGTTTTTATGTCATTAAAGATCATAAACCATCAGTTAACCTGGCAAATGGGCTGCACCACTGGCACCGGCAATAATGACACGCACACCTCGCCTACTAGCGAATTTGGCATATGAGGCATATGAGACCATCAATTCTGGTGTTCTGTGAGCAGAGATGATTCTCACGCGAAAGTTTTTGTTTGAGAACCATCAATCGTCGAGAACCAATCTGGATTGATCTAGTGATGTTCGACTCAACCTTCTTCTTGAAGGTCTTGGGTTCGAATCCCACTAACCTCAAAATCCAGGTTGACCACGTCCTTTGACTACTATACACCATAGTGGTATGTCAAGGTTTACACGATGAATCTTGAGACTTAAGAAAATAATTAGCTCTTTTTTTTCTTTTTTCTTTTTTTTTGAGAATGATAATTACCTCATTTTTTACACCAAACATGTTAAAGTATCCGAGCAGCTTCTTTCATCACAGGAAGATCAGAATCCAATCCCATTATAATACCAACAATGGGCAGATCAGCATCTGCAACAAGTTTTCAAGACAATGGGTTTTTTCTTCAAGAAAAACTCCCGCTTGCTTAAGAAAATGAGCATAGTACTTGCACTGTTCGATTTATGCTATTCCAGTAAAATACGGTACTATTTATATGCACAGGTTCATTGAAAAATATCTTATCGTATCACAAGACTTGCATGTTATGCAGTAGAATCTTGAACAATTGCCCAAAGCTTAATCATCACAAGATTCAACAACAAGGGGAAGAGGACAGTCGATAACTTGTAGGAACGGTTAACAGTAACATTACATAAAACCATACATGTGTAGAAGAGAGAGAACATGGTTCAAGTGTAACGGACATAAAGTTGTATTACAAACCTGGAGATTGTCCATCTGAGCTTTCTCCCTGGAGCAATGAATTTAATCGCCCCTCTACAATGGGCATAGATGAGCCAACAATAGTGATATGACCCATCATTCGTTGCTTTCTCATCTCTGCACGAACAAAAGAATAAGCACCAGCAAAAAGAGAGGGAATCGTAGAGGCGCAGGGAACCATGAGAGCAAAACAAGCAGTAATACCCAATCTGACCTGGCTTGTCATACCAGTGCAACGAGAGTCCTGGGATACACAAAGCCTGGGCAATCAGTTTATCTGATTGGCGGAAGCCCTGTTCCCCCTGTATCAAAAGAAATAGAATTGTTCACAAATCATCGAGCAGTAGTGAAAGACTCAAACTGAGAAAAATCTTCTGGAACCTCGTCAAATTTTCAAAGCATAGTTTTTTTCTTAGAATGAACTAATATTTTTATGACGTGATGGAACAAAAGTGTAACACCTCATCTTCTCCCAGTATGTTGTGCATTATGGCAGCCGGTGTCTTCATTGACGGATCACCTAGAGGAAGATCCAACACAGCACACAAGTGCTGTTCAAATTGAGAAGTAAAACAGGCTTCAATTGTATGATGTCCGCTGTTATGTGGCCTGGGGGCCACTTAGTTCAAAAAAATCTACAATCAGGAGGCAAGATGTTAGAAACTCCATTACAAGCATACATGTTAGTTGACCCAAACAAAAAGAGAGAATACAGTTGAGTTAAAAAACTCTTTTTGCAGAATATAACCTCGTCATCGTCTGTCAGAAACAACTCCACTGCAAATACACCGGCTCCCTCCAATGAACCAACAGCTTCACGAGCCACAGAAGTTGCGAGCTCTTTGACTTTCCACGGGATATCTGCTGGTGACTTAACAACATGACATATATTTTCCCTACAAAAATAAAAAGAAAACAGGAAACTGAGGGATAGTAATATAACAATTTGCCTAGTATGAACATGTACAGGGCTGGAAAAGAAAGAAATATACAAGGAACCACTTAGCATGGAAACTAAAGAAATTACTTGTGCATGGTTTCGACAACAGGATAGCACGAGATAGAATTGTCTTTTCCTCTTGCAACTATAACGGCCAATTCCTGTGTAAGACAAAGGATAACTCGGCGAACAAAACTGTTTCAATGAACAGGAAGAGGTAACAGCATACAACACGAACTATCCTAGACTTCCGAGTTTCTAACAAGCCAGTAAAACAATTCTATGCTTAAATCGCAGCAAAGACTTTGATCTCCCACTCTTTCTCATGGGAGAAGGGAATAGATTTGAACAACTTAATGTATGAACATCGGACTCACTCTGTGATCTCATCATAGAACACATAATCCAACTCACGGTAATGAAACCATTGAATGGTATTAGTGTTACGAACGGGGTTGTTAATTAAAAACACAAAACAATAACAAGTGCGTAAAATAAATAAGACACAGATTTTTACGTGGAAACCCCTACGGGAGAAAACCACGGGCGGTACAAAGAATACACTAGTAAAATAAAGACATATGTAAGGGCTACACCAAACACCGAGACCACTACCACAAGGGATATGAGAGAATCCTCTCTAGATACAAATCCCTTAAACTCTCTATGTATATATGTTCTAATAGCTTTTCATGGAAAAGCAATAGAACACTCCCGAAGCTCCTAATGCACTCCTTTGGAAAACATATAGGAAGAGTAACAAAGGTTTTGTTTTGCCTTCTCTGTTTCTCTTTTTCTTTCCTCTACACCTCTGCCTTGTCTCTCTCGTGTGTATATGTAGTGAAGCAAATCAGAGGGTCGCAATCAAGGAGCCTCATGTCGAGACGTGCAAAACCTCACGCCAGAAGAAGACAAGGGCGGCTGGGTCACGCCGAGGCATGCAAACCCTTACGTCAGAAGAAGACAATGACGGCTGCGTGATTTCAGTGACAATCAACAAATCTCCATCTTGACTTAAATCATGTCTATCGTCATCGAACATCCTTCATTTAGGCTTCAAGCGAGCCTATCCGCCCTCCGCTCTTAAAAGTTTTAGGCAATGACGAAACTTTGAAACAGAAATAGGTTTCGTCAACATATCAGATGGATTATCTGCGGTCACAATCTTGATTACTTTAACATGTTAAATATTCCGTATAAAGTAATACTCGAGGTCAATGTGTTTTGTCCTCTCATGATGCATCTGGTCACGTGTGAGATGAATGGCTGAAGAACTGTCACAATGGACTATTGTGCGATCTTGCTTCACACCTAAGTCTGAAGTCAAATTGCTCAACCAAATCGCCTCCTTCACAGCTGATGCAACCGCTATGAACTCAGCTTCTGTAATACTCAATGCAACAGTATCCTGCAAAGCTGCCTTCCGAGAAACTGGCCCACCACAGAAAGTGAATACATACCCTGTCAGTGACCTCCGACGATCCAGATCTCCAGCATAGTCTGAATATGAGAACACTTCAACATTGTTATTGCCTCTACCTAGTTTTGCATCATAGACGAGATTCAAACCCGATGAACCCTTAAGATATCTAAGGACCCATTTCATGGCCTGCCAATGACCTTTACCAGGTCTGCCCATATAACGCTGACTACTGACACTGCCTGTGATAAATCGGGTCGAGTGCATACCATGGCGTATATCAGGGATCCAACTACACTCGCATACGGCACTGAGGCCATACTCCTCACTTCGTTCTCAGTTTTCGGTGAGAGCTTCAAGGATAGTTTGAAGTGCGCTATCAAGAGAGTAGAAGTGGATTTGGCATCTTTCATGCCAAATCAATCTAGAACCTTCTCAATGTACTTCTTATGGCTCAAGGTCAAGACTCCACGCTTCCTATCCCGCTTGATCTCCATGCCCAAAATCTTATTTGCTGGGCCGAGATTCTTCATATCGAACTCACAACCTGAGTTGCGCCTTCAACCTGTCAATAGTCCCCTTGCCTCTACCAGCGATCAACATATCATCTACATAGAGCAAAAGATATACCTGACTCCCATCAGGTTGTTGGTGATGATACACACACTGATCGTACGGGCTTCGTGTGTATCCAATGCTTGTCATAAAGGTGTCAAACCTATGATACCATTGGGGGGGCGACTGCTTCAATCCATATAATGATTTCTTCAAAAGGCAGACTCGGTCTTTCATTCCTGACAATGAAAAACCCTTTGACTGGTGTATTTAGATCTTCTCTTCTAACTCACCGTGTAAGAATGCCGTCTTCACATCCATTTGCTCAAGTTCAAGATCGAGCTTAGCAACAAAAGTTAGAAGAACTCGAATAGAAGTATGTCTGACTACCTGAGAAAAAACTTCAGTATAGTCAATACCTTCCTTCTGAGTGAAACCCTTAGGCACCAATTTGGTCTTGAATCTCACATCACCACTATCACCTGCTTCCTTCTTTTTAAACACCCATTTGCACCCTACGATGCGCTTTTCCTTCAGCAAGTGAACTAAAGTTCAAGTGTTGTTCTTGTGAAGAGACTCTAGTTCCTCTTCCATAGCTGCAGTCCACTGGGCATATTCCGAATTAGCAACGTCCTCCCTGAATAAGAAAGACTCATTCTCAACTATTTCGCTAACAATATGTGTATATGCCACCAAATCTGAATGGTCATATCGAACTGAGGGTCTGATCTCACGTCGTTCCCTGTCATGGCTAAGTTAGTACTGCTGTAGAGTGGGTTCCACCTGGATTGGATCTGGTACTAGTGGTTCCACTCCTAGATCTTCTGCTTCTTGAACTGGTTGCAAAGCATCAGTGGAAATGTTGGGATCTGACGAGTCCCCATCCTGATGTTCCACCTCAAATATCGATCTCTCAACTAGTCGTGTCTGCTCCACCTGCTGCTGAATTCTCCCTTGTTGCCCAACTTTCTTGGCTAACATTGAGTCATCGTCAAATGTGACATCTCTTCTCATGATGATTCCAGGTGATGATGGATCAGTGAAGTACAATCTTTATCCCTTCACACCTGCCTGGTATCCAAGAAAGATGGCCTTCTTGGCCCTAGGTTGCAACTTTCCTTCGTTACCATGATAGTATACAGGACAACCGAAAATACGAAGGTTGGAATAATCAGCGGGCTTATTAAACCAAGCCTCATAAGGTGTTTTCATCGATAATGCTGAGGAAGGTGACATGTTTATCAAATAACAGGCCGTTATAACTGCTTTAGCCCAAAACCTCTCCTTCAACTCGACTCCAATCATCATGCACTGAGCCCGCTCCATGATCGTCCGGTTCATGCGTTCTGCTACCTCATTCTGTTGGGGCGTATAAGTGACAGTGCGATGCCTCACAATGCCTTTGTCCTTGCAGAAATCCATAAATTGCTTGTTCACAAATTCCATCCCATTGTCGGTTGGAAGCCTCTTGATCTGTCTGTCGGTTTGCGTCTCAATCAACTTCAACTATTCCTTGAATGTCTCGAATATCTCAGATTTCTCTTTTAAGAAATATATCCAAACATAACGGGAGTAATCATCGATGAAGGTTAAAAAAATACTTTTTACCTCCCATCGAAGCGTGCGGAGATGTCTCCCACAAATCTGAGTGAATGTAGTCGACTGTCCTCTTCGTTCTGTGCATCGCACCACCAAATGACACTCTCTTATACTTGTCGAGAACACAACTTTTGTGTCTTCAATCCTCCAAGCAAGCATGCTGAACTCAGAACATCCATCCCCCGATTGACCATATGCCCAAGCCGCATATGCCACACCTTCATTTTAGAACTAGCCTCACCATCACGGACGGACAATGAATTTGCAACAGCTACAACTTCATCCTGAGTCGTCCCGATCAAATAGTACAATCCAGCACGAAGTCGAGCCTTCATAGTTACCAAGCGGTTCTCCTTAACCTCCATGTCCCCATCCTGAGAATGATAGGAACATCCTTCACGATCAAGAGAATCCAAAGAGAAGATTCCGCCTCACAGCTGGAACATATCAAACATCTTTCAATGTTTGCACAACACCATCCTACATCCGTATATGAACATCTCACATACCCAAAATCTTACAGGCAGCATTATTACCCATAAGGACTACGCCGTCATTGGATTCAGCAAATGTGGCGAACCACTCCCTATGCGAACAAATGTGAAAGGTGCAACCGGAATCCATCACCCACTCTGAAGTGGATGTTATCAAGGACTCCACGACGGATGTAAGAACGGTCGAGACTGTCTGGGTCTCGACAATACCAGCGACTGGGGTTTCCTCCTTCTTCTGCTTGTTCTTCAGTTTAGAATATTCGTTCCTCCAATGTCTCTTCTGATGACAATAGTGACAAGAATCGGATTTTTTCGAGCTTTTACTCTTCGATCGGTCTCTGAACTTATCCTGTTGTCTTCGAACCTGCCTTCGTCTAATGAATAGCCCATCATTAGAGCTCGAGGGCCTGGGCCATTCCAAGAGCTGGTGTCTCAACTGGCTGGTCAAAGACGTCTTAAAGTCTTTCAGTGACAAAGAATCCATATTATGGATCATAGTAGTCACAAAGGTCTCATAGCTACTAGAGAGAGAACACAACAGAATGACCGTCGCTTCTTCATCGTCGATGGTGACTCCAACATTTTTCAGACCAATAAGGATAGTCTGAAACTCCGTCAAGTGCTTTTCCAATGAGGTGGTCGATTCCTTCATTTTGAAAGAATGAAGAGGCTGCCTCATGTACAAACGAGAAACAACAGATTTGCTCATGTATAAGTTGGATAGCTTATCCCAAAGAACCTTGGCAGACTTTTTCTCCAGGACGTTCTGAAGAACGTCGTCAGAAAGACACATCTGTAAAGCCGTGCGTACCTTCTTATCCATCCTCATCTTATCTTCGTCTTTCATTTCTGCTGATAATTTATTAAACCCTTCCAAAACCTTTTCGATTCCTTCTTGCGTTAATAACGCAACAACTTTCACTCTCCAAAATTCAAAATTTTTTGTGCCATCGAATTTTTCCATATCAAATTTCATAGGCACCATCGCATTGAAAATTTTCCCCGAAAACATTGTTCAACCGGAAACACTGTTCTTGTCGGAGTACTGTTCATCGGAACACTGTGTAAACAATTCCATGTTCGTATACTGTTCGCACTGTTCATCCGAGGAAAAAAAATTATTTTTGTGGAAAAATGCAAAAAGCTAACCCGCAAACAATCCCAAACTTAACAACGTTCGTTTCTAAATCTACGTGGGCGAACCCGATGTAGGAAATAAGGATTGCAACGTTGCAAGCTCTGATACCAGTTTGTTACGAACGGGGTTGTTAATTACAAACACAAAACAATAACAAGTGCGCAAAAATAAATGAGACAAAGATTTTTACGTGAAAACCCTTGCAGGAGAAAAGCACGCGCGGTCGCCGACGACAAAGAATCCACTAGTTAAATGAGGACATACATAAGGGCTACACCAAACACCGAGAGCACTACCACAAGGGATACGAGAGAATCCTCTCTAGATACAAATTCCTTAAACTCTCTATGTATATATGTTCTAATAGCTTTTCATGGAAAAGCAATAGAACACTCCCGAAACTCCTAATGCACTCCTCTGGAAAACATATAGGAAGAGTAACAAAGGCTTTGTTTTTCCTTCTCTGCTTCTCTTTTTCTTCTTCTATACCTCTGCCTTGCCTTTCTCGCGTGTATATGTAGTGAAGCAAATCAGAGGGTCGCAATCAAGGACCTCACGTCGAGACATGCAAAACCTCACGCCAGAAGAAGACAAGGGCGGCTGGGTCACGCCGAGACGTGCAAACCCTCACGCCAGAAGAAAACAATGGCGGCTGCGTGATTTCAATCACCATCAACAAATCTCCATCTTGACTTAAATCACGTCTATCGTCGTCGAGCATCGTTCATTTAGGCTGCGTGATTTCAGTCACCATCAATAATTAGTACCAGGAAACATATCGAGCAGAGTGGGTAGTCAAGGATCATAACTCGACAACATTTTCCACTGCAGACCAAGCTTCAAAGTTCAAAACCTACCTATGAGGATTTCAATTTATCTAAAAGATGTTCTTTCTCTTTTAAGATTCGCCATGTCTTAAATTCGATATGCTTACAGGTCTCATAGACTGGTCATATAAACCGTTCCCATTCCGTTAACAATGATGAATCCAAATCTATTCCTTTGGTAAGGGTGATAGATTCATATTGCCGAATAAAAGGTGACTATCTGAAGTGTTCCTTCAATACTTCGTTTGAGACACACACAAAAAAGGAATCGCATCGTTTGATGGCTCGAATGTTGGAGACATGCTGAGACACTTTTTATTCACCCATTTAAGAGTATGGATCGATCATATCCTCATGTTACAAGGAACGTGGGTGTTACCTTCACAAAGGGAGCCCATTTCGCAATATATAGGCTTCGTTCATATCCTCCAAGGGCTAAGAAACAGAATAAAAGTAGGATAAGATCAAGAACAGAAAAGATGGGATAGGCAACAAACAAAAAATATTACAAAGGTAGGAAGTTGTTACCTGCCACGGCACTAGGAATATCATTTTCACTCTTAGCAACAGCATTTCCACGCCCATCATATGCGAGCTTTCTACTTTTGATCATGAGAGGATACCCAAAGACATCCCCCCGCTCGTTTTGCGTTCTCTAGGTTATCTATCAATTTATAGAAGAGAAATAAATTAGCCTCCGACTGAATTTGCACAAACAAATTATTCAAATGTCTTATCTATAAAAGAGCAGCAGACCTTCATAAACTCCGGCAATGGGATACCGTGCTTTGAGAAGTCCAGCTTTTGAAGATACTTGTCCTGCACAACAACATATAATGTAAAATCGGAAAGCCAAATCAAAATTAGGAACTAAGAAATGTAACCGAATAAAAACGTCTATTGCTTCCAAATGGATAAATGCCAATTCTCATATGAAGATAACAGTGGCTTCAGATCATTTTGAAGGTCTTCGCTTCAACCCAATCTACACCAACACTGTACACTATCATTTCCCTATCTTGTACCCCATTCGACCTTCATGATAAATTTTTCACCAACACGGTTCAACCAGAATGTGGATTCAAACCCAGCTCTCTAAAATGAGAAAAAAGTTTCATCAGCGAGTCCACCCAGTTGGAAAAAAAAGTACCTGGATAATCCTTATCGTCGAAGCTTTTGGTTGACAATCAACTCCTTGCTCTTCCAGTTTCTCGAGTCGCCACGTCGACATGTTCAATCTCAGTGGTTACAATGTCGCATCTGGCTACCAAAGAGATATTTGGTTTTTAAAGAGATATTTTTCATATCAAGAAAAAGAAAAAAAGAACTAATGATGAGGTAGTATGAAGTAACAGAAAAATTCGAAGGCAATGACACGAAGGGCTAACCTTTTCGAGAATTCTGCAACGGTGGAACTATCATTAAAGCTACCAATCATATGATAGTGTGCTATCGAACTAGGGGGCAGTTAGCCATTGGATCCAGCACGATCACTTTGATCCCCGTAGTGGAAGCAGCATGGCATAGCATCTGACCAAGCTGGCCTCCACCAAGAACACCGACAACCGTTTCAGACACGCCATGAACAGGTGTGCCATCATGCCTACAAAAACAACGAAAACACACAAGTCTCACAGCACGATCTACTCCAACAGATAAGTGCATTTGCATTGGGCGATTAAGAATAACATAGACTTACCACTACATCTGTGCAAGAACAAGATGCAAGAAAAAAACAAGTCCTCATATTAGTTCAAGTAATCATAAATTAATCAGTTCGAAAAAATTTCCTCGGATAATCCATGATAAGAGATCCCACTATAAGAGGTCAAATTGAATTTAGTTTCACAATGAAATGTTCAGAATAAAGCTTATTGAAAACAAACTATGTGTTTCCAAACCAATAGCATACCTGACCATTTGGGGAATTGGTTTGGCATTGGCTCTGCAAGTGAGCATACGAGTGATCTTCGGTTGTTGTAGCTTTAAGGACAAAGATGATAATGGAGAAGGGGAGATACTTTGTTCCACTGAATTCCGTAGTAAGAGCGGTCGTCACAAGATGACAAGATATGCTCTGATAATGATCGTAAAGATGACAGGATATGCTCTGATATCCCTAGTTTTCTTTTTCTTTTTTGATTTATTTATCTTAGACCATATAGTATTGGATAGTATACATCCTTTCAAATACACACACAAATATACACTTAAGAGACCAGTAGACCACCTAGGCATCTGTCTAGGCCCTCCATAGCCACTTAGACGGTAGAAGGTGGCTCATCTATCCTTCGTCATCTTAACGCTTTTTAGAATATCGAAAATTACAAAATCACAACTACCAAACAGCGAATTATTTCAATTTGTAAATTAGCTAGCAATAACAGTCTATTCAAATCCTAATCATTATCATACCCTGTTAATGTTGTCTTGAGTATCCGGAGTTTTAAAAAGCGTAAACGAACAGCACAAGATGGTTTTGATAGGGTCGCGGGCACGATACATGTCGCGGGCGTGACATTTATTGTGTCGCGGACGCAACGGACGACAGACCGGTTTTATGTTCTGTCTATTCATGAACCCTATAAATAGCTTGTTTTAGGGTTCTGTTCGCTGACGATGATTACAGAGCGACAGAGGACGATTGTTTGGTGATTCCTAGTGGCTTTTGAGTGCACACAAAGTGAGATTGAGCGATCAGATTTAGAAAACGCTGTAAACGCTGTTTGATAATAGATTTTCGTTCGCCGTGGGTTTTTTCTTCCCCTTGGGGGTTTTTCCACGTAAATCTGGTGTTGTTTACTTTCTCGCTGATCTCATTTGATTGCTGATTTATTATTCCTAGTTGTTTCGCGTTTATCTCGGGTTGTTATTCGTAACAAGTGGTATCAGAGAAAGGTTAAAAGAGTTCAGAATTTTAGATATAGGGCTTTAGATTCAATTTTTCTGATCAGAGTTTCTAGTTGGTTTGAAAGGTTTCAAAAGATAGAATCTTTGTTGTGTTGTTCCTATTGTTGAGACAATGGTGAATATGGCTAAGTTAAAGATTGAGCCGTTTGATGGAAAAAATAATTTCAGTATCTGACAAAGTACGATCAAGGATGTTTTTGTGCAGCAAGGACTGTTTAAGACTCTGAGAGGAATCAAACCGACAGATATGAATCAGGATGACTGGAAAGAACTGAAAGTAAACACAGTTGCTATCATCAGATTGAGTTTGGCGCAATAGGTGAAGTATTAGGTTCTGAACGAGATCTCACCAACGAAGATGACGGAGAAATTAGAATCTGTTTATATGTCCAAATCATTATCAAATAAGGTTTATTTGAAGGCAGATTTGTTTGACCTCAAGATGAAGGAGGGGAAAGATCTTAATGACCATATTGTTGAGTTTAATCGGCTTGTGACACAGTTGGCTAGTCTGGATGTTAGAGTTGAAGAGGAGGATCAGGCATTGATCTTACTCAAATCACTTCCTAGCTCCTATGCTACATTGAAGACCACTTTACTTATAGGCAAAGATAAGTTAAGTGCGGAAGAGGTGACATCAGCAGTTCTTGATATGAGTAAGTTGAATCCTTTAGGTTCCAGCAGTTCTGAGGAAGGATATGTTGCTAAGTCAGAGAACACGGGCATAGGTCATCAAAGGAAAAAGGGTAGCAGAGGGAAATTCAGATCGAAATCGCGAGGTCCTCGTGACTTGTTCCAGGTGGAGTGCTACAAGTGTCATGAGAAGGGGCACTTGAAAGCACAGTGTCCTCAAAATAAAAGCAGATCGTCCGAAAATCATCCAGTTCTGCAAGTATAGCGGAGAGTGTGGACAACAGCGATGGTAATCTCTACGTGGCTTCAGTAGTTGTCGAGTCCCACAGTTTAGCTTTGGCAGCTCGATGTAATACTTTGTTAAATGAGTGGATTATGGATTCCGAGTGTTCATTTCATATGTGCCGCGTGAGAGAGTGGTTTGATACATTGACGCCATGCAGCGGAGGTTCCGTGTTAATGGGCAATGACGCGGTGTGCAAAGTTGCTGGGATTAAAACTATTAAGGTCAAAATGTTTGATGGGGTAGTCAGAACATTGGGGGATATACGGTATGTCGCAGACCTTAGGAAAAATCTGATATTAGTCGGCACTCTAGACTCAGCTGGTTGTGGGATATCAGTCAGAAATGGCATCATGAGTGTGTCAAAGGGATCGCTGGTGGTTATGAAGGCAGAGAAGATAGGGAACTTGTACAGATTGATTGGGAGCATAGTTTTAGGTAGAGCTGCAACATCTTCAGGTTCAGATTCAGCTAGTGATGACACCAAGCTTTGGCATATGCGGCTAGGGTATTTGAGTGAAGGTGGTATAGGACATCTTCATAAGAGAAATTTGCTGAAGGGGGTGAAATCATGTGAGCTAGAATTCTACAAATTTTATGTTCTTGGGAAGCAACGTCGTGTGAGCTTCAAGACAGCATCTCATTCTAACAAGGAGGTGCTAAATTATGTACATTCCGATGTCTGGGGGCCTATCCAGGACACATCAATAGGTGGAGCACAGTACTTTGTGAGCTTCATTGATGACCACTCTAAGAGAGTTTGGGTATGTTTCATGAAGCAGAAGTCAGAGGTGTTCAGCATCTTCAAACAATGGAAGGCACGAGTTGAGACTCAGTCAGGGAAGAAGGTGAACTACCTCAGATCTGATAATGGCACAAAGTACACAGATGGTCAGTTCGTTCAGTTCAACAAAGATGAGGGCATCATCAGGCACTTCACTGTCAGAGGTACGCCAGAGCAGAATGGAGTAGCTGAAAGGATGAATTGGACTTTGTTGGAGAGAGCTAGATGCATGAGGTTGAATGCAGGTTTGTCTAAGAATTATTGGGCAGAGGCTATTAACACAGCTTGTTATCTCATCAACAGGAGTCCATCTTCAGCTATTGATCATCGCATTCTAGAAGAGGTATGGTTTGGAAAGCCTGTTGATTATTCTATTTTGAGAGTTTTTGGATGTCCTGCCTATGTTCACATGAAGAGTTTTGAGAGATCTAAGATAGATGTTAGATCAAAGCAATGCATCTTTCTTGGATATGAGGATGATGTGAAAGGCTATAAGTTGTGGGATCTTGTAGCAAAGAAGAAAGTGGTCAACAGAGATGTGGTCTTTGATGAACTTCACATGGTAAAACAAAACAGGGGAGATGTTAATGTCAAGGATAAGCAGATCGAGATAGAGCTTCCAGAGACGAATGAGCAAGTTTCTGATCAGCAGGGCTCGACAAAGATTGATCAGATTGATCAAGTTGACCAGGTTGAGCTGATACAAGCCCAGTGCAACAGCAGGAGCCACATAGTATTGGCTTAGGTAGAGATAAGCGGAATCCGAAGGCTCCTAAGAGATATGGTTTTGAAGACATGGTTGCTTTCGCATTGGTTGCTGGTGGAGGTGATCCTATTTCTTACCATGAGGCTATCAATTCTGATGAACGTGATAAATGGTTGATAGCTATGGTCGAGGAAATAGAGTCGCTCAAGAAGAACCAAACTTGGGAGTTGGTGAAACTTCCAGAAGGAAAGAAGCCAATTGGTTGCAAGTGGGTGCTCAGAATTAAGGAGGGTGAGAAATACAAAGCTCGTCTAGTGGCTAACGGTTTTTCTCAAAAAGAAGGTATAGATTACATCGAGATCTTCTCTCCAGTGGTGAAGTACACATCTATTCGATAGATGTTGGCATTGGTTGCAGTTTTTGATATGGAGGTAGAGCAGATGGACTTGAAGACTGCATTTCTTCATGGTTTTTTAGAGGAGACCATCTACATGAATCAGCCAGAGGGGTTCGTGGAACCTGGTAAAGAAGGGTTGTTTTGCAAGATAAAGCGGTCGTTGTATGGTCTGAAGCAGTCACCAAGGCAGTGGTACAAACGATTTGATGAGTTCATTGTTTCCCATGTAAATCTGGTGTTGTTTACTTTCTCGCTGATCTCATTTGATTGCAGATTTATTATTCCTGGTTGTTTCGCGTTTGTCTCGGGTTGTTATTCGTAACATACCCTATCATAATACAACCGACTAAAAACCCGTCAACTCACATAAGCTGCAAAACCTCAGAAACAAAATCGACTTTTCAATAACGTGGAACATATAATTGCAGTTTCTATTCTCCAGTTCTAGTCCCACCTTAATCGCATTCCAAATCAGAGCCCTCTTTTCACAAGCCGCTCAAATATAGCTTCGCTCAACTATAAATTCAATAAGAACATATATGTAATGCCCCAACTTCCAGCTCAGCTAACACATGGCATTATACCGCTACAGATAAAATCCATAGCAAGGTCAAATAACTCCATCGAGTTTTAGGTATAGAATTTAAGGGAACTACTCGTACATATCGTTACATTTACACAAAATAGTTATAAACTTATCTTACAATGTATTTTTCAGTAGCCGAAACGTTATACATCGTATCTTACATAATATTATACAACCATGTGATAAAAGCTAACAATTTTATTCATCCTTCGCCCTGCAACTAGAATATTACAAGTTATCTTACGGCAGCTATTATCCAGCTGTCAAATTATTTATAATTAAGTGTAACGTTCTAGATGCAGTGCGAGTTTGCTTTAACTCGTTCCATCTTCATTTCGACCCGCACTTGAAAATAAAACCTTCAACCAATGAGCAAAAAGCTCAGTACCTAGGGAGAAAAGTTCGATTTTCAGGGGGTTCTCCATTGTAATACCCCGAAATTTTGATATTAAATATATTACAAAATATAACGCTATTTAAAAGTACGAATATATAACGAATACGTAACGTTAAACATAACATTATAACGGTGTAACGTATGTGTTTAACAAACGTACGTATTAAAATATAACATACGTGCGACGTTATAACGTAACGTTATAATGTTATAATACACGTATTTGGGCTAATAAAATACAGTCCTGCAAACATTCGAAATTTACAACGAAACAAATGTCACTAAGTTAGAAATAATTTTGCCTATTTGCGGGCATATTTTCGATACAATAATAGAACAAAATTTGGATAAAAATAGACTGATAACAATCAAACGAGGGAGCGAGTTTGAAATATTCAAACTCCCTCCCAAATTCCTTTTCCCCTTCCCTATACACAATCACGTCATAGGATTTTTTTTTCTTTCCGCTTACGCCCGACCACCTCGCCAAGAAATCCCGTTCAGGTCACCTCACAGCTTCTCACCAAGATCAAAGCCATTCACAATCCATCAACACACTCTCCTCGTTCTCCGCTTCTCCTGCTTCATCACCATCAATCCCAAACATCACCATCAACTTCCTGCGTCCTCACCCTCAATCACGCACAACCACCATCACATCATTATTTCCAAACAATAGCAACAACGAGAACATTGAGGACGAACATGGCAGCAACGTCGGGAGTGCAAACTAATAGCAGCAGCAGTAATCGAGAATGAAGAGATTAGCGAACGAAGTTCACGACAAGGAAAACGAGCATTTGAGGTAACCGAACCGGCATTATGTCTTATCTTTGTTTCGTTAATCTGGTGTTGTTTGTGCACCTCTGGGATCTTATCTGTGCTAAATGGAATCATATAAGACGCGTTATATACTGTAGAATCGATGTATGGAGGATCGTTCGAAGGTGTTTGATGAAATGCAAGTGTTTCTGGCAAACCAGCACCGTCGCGCCCGCGGCAGGCACGGTCGCGACCGCGACGCAGTGATGTATATGAAAACACACATCATTTCTTTAGTCTAAACGTTTGTTTTATTCCTTTTGTATTGTCTAAATTACATTTATAGTGTCTTTTTGTCTTGGAATGTTGGTACTGCTGTGCTTTCATGTTTTTGGCAGATTGGCTTAGAATTTGGAGCAAAAATGAAGAAGGGCGAAGAAAATGACAAACCATGAACTCAAAAAAACCGCCTCGTTTCATCATCATTGCACGTGCTTCAAGAGTTTTTACGGCAATGTTTCACCACGTTTAGCTAGATTAGTATGATTATAAATCATGTGTAAGTTTTTAGAATTTTTGGACGTCATTTAATATTTTTAGTTTTGGATTTTAGGTTAGCTGTACACTGT